>CM064864.1:66499254-66656754 GCA_032719365.1 Prinsepia uniflora
TGATCTGTTACACATGAAATTATGGAATTTACTTGTGTTGTGGAAATGCTATATTTCGGGCAGAGACCCTATTGAACTATTGACTTGATTTTGAGATTTAAATAGTTTTGAAATGAGATTCTTGATTTGTGGTATCATCCTCGGTGATTTGATGGTCTCCTCCAGACGTCGTAGATCCTGGAGTAGTCACGATCCACTGCCTGGAGATGAGTAGCTCCGAGGGGAGGCTCAATCTCAGGAGTGTGAGTTTATATTGATATCCTCCAGACGTCGTTGATCCTGGAGATGATATCACCTCAGACGTCGTTGATCCTGGGGAGGTACTCGGACTTGAGACACCCGAGTTTGCACGCGTTGCATTGATATCGTGACAGGTTATTGGATATTGAGATTGGATGTTGAGGATGATGGTATCATGATTGATTTTGAATGATATTAACTGTTTTCTTTTACTTTGATTTATATAACCTATGTTTTATATGATATGCATGCATGTTTGTGAAAACTGGAGGGTAAGACGATTTTAATAAATGTATTTCTAAACCGTTATTTTGTCCACTCACACCTTTACTGTTTTTGTACCCTCCAGGCCCGTGCACAGGTACCGAGGCTCGTACTGAGGCAGAAGAATAAGCAAACCGCTGCATACTCGAGTTCTGACCGCGTAGGACTTTAATCCTTGTTTGTAAATATTTCTTATGCTCTGTAAACCGGTTGACGACTGAGATAGTCAACGGTCCTAAAGATATACCTATCCCTGGTCTGACTATGTGGGTTGTTGGTTATGTTATATTATGTACTTATATATATTTGGACTACTCTTGGTATTTTACATTCATAGTCAGACGGGAGCAGGATCATTCACGATTATCGAGGAATAATCGGGATGGGTCCTGTCATTAAAGACTCGTTGATATCCCGGGAAGGCCTGATATTGAGTTTAAAGACCCTGATAGATCTAACGGCTTGATTGTGATTATTAATTCAGTTTTACATGATTTGGTTTGGTTAATGTTTCGATTTCTGGTTTTTGATAATATTATATCATTTCATACGATTTTATAACTATTGCTGTAATGTTTTTCCATATGATACGGAAAAAAGGATTTCGAATGTTTAGTATGCGGTTTTTGAATATCCGGTTATGCATGCGTATTATAAAACTGGAAGGCGAACCCCGATTTCTTTAAACTGTTTTCTGTAAACTTTTGTTTTAGTCCACTCACACTTTGCTGTTTTAAATACCCTCCAGGTCGTGGTACAAGTTCGGGGGCTAGTGCCGAGGCAGAGGCAGAGTCATAAAGTTTTCCGTTGCGGAGTAGTTAGTTCACAGAGTAGGATTTGAACTTATCTTGTTTGTAATATTATGGCACTGTGAAACTATGGACTTGAAGTCCAGTCGGTTGTATTATTTAATCTCCCTGGTCTGACAGTGGGTGTGATGTAATTTAATTTGGTTTTCTAGTCTTTTGTGTTCGACTGTCAGACGGGAGCAGGATGCTTCCCGATTATCGAGGCGATAATCGGGGTGGGTCCTGTCACGTATTTTGCTAAGGTTATTAATGATACCTTAGAGGTGTTTTCCAGGGCCTCGGGGTTGGTCCCTAATCTGGCCAAAAGTAATGTCTTTGTGGCAGGTGGGTCTAATCATCTTTTGGTGCAAGTTATGAGGATCTTTGGGTTTGGCGAGGGGTCTCTGCCTTTCCGTTATTTAGGCATCCTTTTGATTTCTTCCAAACTTGGGTTCTATGCTTGTCGCCCACTTTTGGAGCGTATAGATGGTCGGATTAGTAGTTGGGAACACCGTAAGCTTTCCTTTGCTGGTCGGCTGCATCTAATTAAGTATGTGTTGTACAATGTGCAGGTTTTTTTGGTCCTCTCATCTCTTCCTCTTGAAGAAAATTTTTTGTGACTTGGAGCTCAAGTATCGTAGGTTCTTATGGTCTGGTAATGTTTGTGGGAGGTACCATGCTAAGGTGGCATGGAATGAAATCAGTAAGCCGAAAGTGGAAGGTGGTTTAGGGTTGCGGCGCCTTCACTTGTGGAACGTGATTCTTATGGCTCTTCATATATGGTCCCTGATTGATGTTGAGAAGTCCAGTCTTTGGAGCAGGTGGGTTAAGACCTATTTTATTCGTGGTAAGTGTTTTTGGTGTCTAACCATTCCTTCTCAATGTTCTTGGAATTGGAGGAAATTGCTTAAGGTGAGATCTCTTGTTAGGCCTTTTATTAAGGCGGTGATTGATAATGGGGATGATGTGTTCCTGTGGTGTGATAATTGGCTGGATGTGGGCCCAATTGGTGCTTTAGTGGGTAATGAGATGGTTGGGGATTCTGGGTTGGCTGCTCATGCTAGAGTTAGTTCTGTGGTCATCGGCTCGAGCTGGTGTTGGCCGTCTACTCTTGCTCCAGTGATTAGTTTGATTAGTGTTGTTGCTGGGAGGATATGCCCTAATGCTTCCGTTCCCGATTCATATTGTTGGATTGCCAATCAGTCAGGCAGATTTTCTCCTTCGTCCATGTGAAATAGTTTGTCGCCTTCGGTTCCTAGTGTCCCTTGGCATCGTTTGGTGTGGTTCTCTAATCATATTCCTAGGGCAAGCTTTATGTTGTGGCTTGCTATTCGGTGCAGGTTGTCTACATTGGATAGAATGAGGAACTTTACTATCAATGTTAATGGTCTGTGCTTCCTTTGCTACCTTACTGCTGAGTCTCACATCTTTTCTTTGAGTGTCAGTTTTCTGCTTATGTGTGGAAGCGTGTTTTGTTTCGGTGTGGGATTTCGTGACAGCTTCCTTCATGACATTCTCTTATCCCCTTGCTTACGGGCTGGTGGGATGGTAAGTCTTTTAACGTCATTGCTTGCAAACTTGCTCTTGCTGCTTCTGTTTATGGGATCTGGTTAGAATGTAACCAACGTGTGTTTGGGCACCCCCAAGATCTCCTGATGCTGTCTTTCTGTTTATTTGTAATATGGTTAGATGCCGTTTAAGTACTTTGAGTATTAGAATTTCAAATATTAATGTGTTGGAATCTCTAAGATAGAACATTAACCGGGAGGTTTCCTTACTAACCTTCTGTCGTTTGCTTTGCTGGGTTTGCTCCAGCTATGTGATTGTTGTTGATCTGTGTCTTTGTTTCCATTAGAATCAACTTTGCTAGTGTTATATAATCTTCTTGTTTATTATTAAAAAAAAAAAAACATAAGACAGCCGCAACTGGCAACGTTTTACACACCTTACGCTTACGCCAAACTAAGGCCTGACAACTGGCCGAAAATCAACACGCCAAATATTTCCAAACGCACAAAGCAAAAAAGATGGGATTTCTAACCTTGTAGCAGATAAAATATAAAAAAAAACATATATTATATATATGGAGGAAGATAATGTAAAGCTCCATGCTTGACCTGAAGTTGACCTTCCAAGTGAGTAAATATTTTCAAAATCTGTAGTATGAAAGTGATCGCACCTGATTTTCTTTTCTTCTTTGACATTAAGGAATAAGATAAATGCAAAAAGAAAAAAAGGGGACACAGTTTAAGATTGTCATCCGGGGGGGGGGGGGGCGGCGAAGAGGAGATGAAGGCATGTTTCATGCCTAGATCACAAAAGCTGAGATCCTGAGATCTCAGTGTTTACACGGAAGCATGCACAAAGCTGAGGCACATCTAAAACAGGAATGTGTTGACTTGATGATCTAATGAGCTCAAGAAACCTGAAATGGAAAGCATTTTAACTAATACGGAGAAAATTGTTCGCCGAAATATAAATATCAGAAACTAAAGAAAACTTGACAATTTTCCAGGGGCTTAAAACCAATTTCAGGAGACTGAAAAGTTTGAAACTCGATGTTTTTAATAAATTTAAATGTGTTTAAAGCTCCCTCTCCTAGTGTTTTATACAGATGCTTTAGTTGTCTGAGGGTGAAAGGCCCTGGCTTTGAAGAACTCTAGCTCTATGCCTTCTCTTGAAAACATCTTGCCGGAACCTCTTGGTTTCGGTTTTCATCTCCAAGAACGGTTTCCTCTCTATACTTTCTTTTTCACTCTCCAGCATCTTTTGCCTCATTGCAACTGTCATAGCTGCAGCATTGTTCTCCTGCATCTGGAGCTCCGTCTCTCCCTGTAAATTCATAAATATGAACAAGTGTGGATATATAATAGGTTCCCTATATGCATTTGAAAATATTTCGATAATCTTTTATCTAATTAATGCGATTTTTTTTATTATAATACAAATTTTTTTGGCACTCATTTTCCAACGGTTACTAGTTGTTTTAAGTAAAATTAAAAGCATCTTTGAGTTTAGAGGGAAAATTGTTAAATGCAGTAAAATCATGCTAATTTTCGTTAAAAAGGAACGTAAGTGAGCATATCAGGTAGAGATATTGAGGGTGAACCTGAAGATCACGAATGAGACTGTCAAGCGATTTGATCTTCCTATGTGGCCACCGAGGAATACCAAATTCTCTACATTTCTTTTTAAGTACCGTCAATCCAATATTCAGGTTTCTCGAAGCTTCCACAATTGGTTGATCAAAATACTTTGACAAATCTGATAAAGCAATATTTGCTACATGGTCCCTTGGTGCCCTTCTTTTCTTCTTCTCTATTGTACCTGCAATCTTGCACCTAACCGATGAGACATCAAATTTAAATAACACAGCCGAACTTTTCAAGTGGAGAAAACATTGCATAAAGATTTCTTCAAAGCAAAATTATCAGTGTACATCGACTTATGTCTATGAAAGACCCAGTCTTTTACTCCTCATATCCCATATGAAAGTCAGAATTACAGGAAGCATATTATTTGCAAGTTGCCATGTGTTATAGGAATAAATAAAACTTTTAAGTTCTAGCATTCTAAAGTAAGCTGCTGCTGAGACAAACTCTAGCAGCAATGCCATAGAAGAAAATACTTATGGATGCATACAATTTGATCCTAAGAAACCCCAACACACTCCTTCTCCACTAAAGTTATTGCACGGGGTTGGGGGTCAGTTCATGCTTGGCAACAAAAATAGAGAGCAATGCCAGCTAACCTGGTGAACTTCTTCCCATGTCTTGATCCTCAGACGATTCAGACATTGTGTCTGGATCTGGAAAAGGAGGAGTGTTAAGATCCAGATCAAGTAAAGGCGGACTTCTTCTTGGTTGATGGTGATTGACATTAGTCCCTTGGTATGTTTCCTCCTGTAACCTTTGCAATGGTTTTTTCTCTTCTGTCACGCTGTTGAGCTCAGAAATCATCTGAAGATCATTAGCCAAAGCTGGAATTGATTTCAACTTCGGATTTCTGAATGATTCAGAGGAAATATTGTTAGTATTATAAATAAAATTGGAGACAGAACAAGGAAGTCCAAAACGATCAAAATAGGTTGAGATTAGGTTCAGAGCAAGTAAGGTTAATATCTTCGGCAACCATTTAAAATAGGATATGAAACTATTTTACATAAACTTGTTTTCATGTACCATGCTAACTGAGCTAGTTATTACATTAAAATCAGTTTCAACACACAAGTCAATAGCTAGAGGAATGGAGGAGGAAGTTGACGGAATCCAAGACACTTCTCCTTTTAGGTAAATTATAAATAGAAGATTACTATGTTAAACTCCTGTGAAAACCTCAGGGCATGCACATCAAACTCTACATTAAACCTTCCCATTTAAGTTTGAAACAACATAGATCACTATGATCAAGTAGTTACGCCAATCAACTCACTCACTTGATCTTGCTTCAATCTCTGCAAGTCAAGCTCAAATATACTAATACACAAATGGTCAAGTGAACAGAATATGACCAACGGGCGTGTCTGTGAAAGAGGGACGCATTCTACACCCTGGGTACAGCGGGTAAGGATTGAGGGCTGAATGCGAATGACGTGTTTTATTCACCTCTTCATGTAAGAATTTCTTGTAAACCAAAGCCTTTTATAAATGGAAACTTTACTTTTTTTTGTTCATGCCTAGTCAACTAGGATTGGAAATGCTAAAAAGGAAGACAAAGCTGTACATAACAAAGGCATCCCAAGAAACCGCCTATTTTCACCATGGAGAAGTGAGGTGATTTCACCATAGAGCTCATGCCTACTTATCTATTCTAAATAGTAGGACAGACATTAAGTTGGTGATTCATATATTCACATACAGAAACAAAATCATAAACCCATCTTATTACAATTTTAATATATCAAATAGATACAGCATCTCAAACACAGACAATCCAAAAGACAAATAGAAAGAAAGCAAAAACGGAGAAACAACGTGAGATTTTATTTTCTAAACTGAAATGGCTACCTGGAGACTGAGAGTATAGAAGGAATGCATGTAAAATCAGGAGAAGGATTTCCATGAAATGCTAAAATGCAGACCCAGCAACCATTGACATGCCCCTCAGCCACTTGGGAAACTGGAAATTCCATCAATCCAAGAAGCGGGTCGGCTGGAAGCTCCATATACGACCCGTTTTCCGACAATACAAACTCCCTCTCAACCTCATTTTGCCTCCCGTCCTCTAACCGTAGGCATGCAAGCTTCTTATCAACTCTGTCAAAACCCAAATTTTTCAAAGAAATTTCATAGAAAAAGCAAACAAAACCCAGCAAGCAGAAGAATACAAAGCATTAATCTCTGGAAAGAAATAGCTGAAATTGATTGAAGAGGATGGTGGGTTATTATAAGCTTACCTGAGTTGATGGTGTTCTTGAAGACTACGAGAGATCTCAGCAGCAAATGGGGCTTACCGACACATGAATCCATGGAAATGGGCAAAAAAGGATGATCATGGTTATGGCATCAGTATGAGGAGGGCTGCATTACTGGTAGAGAAAACTAGAACCAAAACGGTGAGGGAATGGGATGAATAGAAACCCAGGCTTTGAATTTGGCCTAGCCCAGGCATGGTGCGGTATGTAGGTTATAATAGAATCGTACCAAATAATTTTAATCGGTATCGTATCATACCGTACTGTACTAATTATATTCGGTATAGTTTCGGTACGGTTTCGGTTTTGAAACCAAATTCATAATTTCATTTATTTATTACTTGATTCAATGTCTAAAAGTAATATTTTGATAAAATTCCGAAATTAGGATTCTTGTTAGGTAACAAATATTATTCAAAATGTATAGAAAATTCATAACCCAATCAATTTCAATATATCAACTAAAATTAACAACATTAACTAAAAAACTCTAACAAACAATTAAATCCATCAACTAAAAAACTCTTAAAATAAAATTAAATCTATAAACTAAATTAATATACAACTAAATTAATATACAATTAAATCAATTATTAGCTATTAGATTATTAGGGGGTTTTTATGGTTGAATTTAATTTAATTTTTAATTAATTAAGAAATTAAAACCGGTTCAGTTTCAGTATGAGACGGTATTCCGTAACATCGAAACCGATCCCGTACCGATTTAAACCGGTACAGTATCGGTACGGTACCGATCATCCTTTTGGTTTTACTATTCGGTTTTTTTCCGATTTGGTATGATACGAGACGAGATGGTTTCGGTATTTCGGGACAATATGCCCACCCCTAATTTGGACTAAGTTATATTTATTTTGTCAGTTGTATTTATATTTATTTTCTCTAGAGTCCTGCCATGGTAGCTTTGTACCAAAAAAAAAAATTGGCTTTATACTTTCATTCATAGTTAAAATTTCTTAACAAATTTTATTCTTTATCTGGTACAAAAAAAATTGGCTTTATACTTTCATACACAGTTAAAATTTCTTAACAAATTTTATTCTTTATCTTGAAGATAATATTGTTCAGCCTAAGTGTTGTTGCTTAAAAAATTGAAAGGTTTTTTCTTTGGCACATTATATTTTGGTATTACTAATTGTTTGTAGGCATCCAAGCCTCCGAGGTTTTAAATTTTGTCCAGTAGCCAGTTGCCCAGTTAATACTCAGTTTACTACTCGAACCTCTGTCCTATATTGACTTCGTAAATTGACAATAAAGTGCATCGTTCATCACCTGAATTATGAGGTATGCGGCGTATGCCATGAAATATTCAGTTACAAAAATAACCTTTGAAGGATCAAAGATTATCCGCTGCACTTTAACGATCATGGACTTAGAGCACATCTAATGGGAGAGAGGCTAAAGGCAAGGGACTAAAGGCTGAAGACAAGATTTAGCCACTCAAATTTTACTATTTATGACATTTTACTCAGGGCAAGATTTAGTGTTTCTAATGAGGAGGGGTAGAGGTAAGAATTCAAATTTTTATTTGAATCCAAATTTTTGCATAATATATATGAAATACAATTTAATTATACTTTATTTTATTTAATTTATATAATATATAAAAAAACACATTAAACATTATCATAATTAAGAAACATTCTTGTACTAAAATTTAAATTACATCACAATCATTAATAAGTCTAATAAAATATATAATCATCAATTTAAATTGAAAATCAAAATCAACTAGTGAGGAGGGGTGAACCAATCTTGATCATTCTGAGGTTGATAATCACCTTCTTGATCATTTTGAGGGTAATAATCACATTCTTCATGATATTCATGATTGATACTGACAGGACCCATCCCAATCCCCCCGGGATTAGTGCGGGATGACCCTGCTCCCGTCTGACACGAAGTGTCAGACAAGGGATATTTCCGACCTTTGCCCTCCCGGGCTATCAGAGTACGCCAGGATCCGGAGGAGACATGTGATATCTCGATCTCTGCTACAGTCCACACCGTATCCAACCTGAAGGGTATTAAAAACAGAAAGACTATGAGTGGACAAAAATAAAGAATTTATAAAAATATTTCATCAAAGATCTTTATACCCTCCACTAAAAAGCATGCATGCATAGTAAAACCATTTATCCAAACACATAAGTTTAAACAACCATAATTAGGGTCTCAGCCCCAAATTCTATAAATACAAGTTCTACGGGCTCCTGCCCAAAACCATTTACAGAAAACCATAACATAGTAAACATATGTGGGATCTCAGCCCAAAACCATTTATCATCATAAAACATAATTTCCCAAACCAATTTAAATCATGTTTATCCCTTATATTCATATCCAGAACCTGTCACGGTAAAATAGAGCTACACGTGTGCTAACCGGGGTCTCAAACCCAAGTCTCTCCAGGGTCCACCCAGGTCAAAGCCCGTAGATCTATGACCCTCCCTGGAGGTAACGAACCATGCCCATCCTGAGAGTAAGGAACCCAACTGGGGGGCGACTCCACTCAGTCAGTGCTCCGTGACTACTCCGGGGTCCACCCAGGCCAACGACCCTCCCCGGAGGAGACAATCATAGATAAAGGATGGAATATGAAAATCCTTTTGAAATCATTCTTTAAATCTTTCCAGGATTCATGCCCGGCCCCCATAAGCCGTCATAATCCATAAAATCCTTTCCGAGGGTTCATGCCGGTTCCCATAAACCGTCATGACCCGTAAATCCATTTCAAGGGTTCATGCCGGTTCCCATAAACCGTCATGACCCGTAAAAACCATTTGTAACACATACCTGGGCGCTAGGCCCGAATCCACATAGAAACTGGACCTTCGGTTCGAATCGTAAACCAACTGGGCCTTCGACCCGATTCCGTAAATCAAATGGACCTCAAGTCCGGGAATTACCTTTTCAAATCCAAAATCATTTCATGAAATCATATCCAAAACCACAAGAATGTAAAATCAGTGTAAAACCGAAAAACCTCGATTTACGTACAAGCACGTAAATCGCCTCGAAATACGTGAAACCATATAATTCACAAGCATCCAAATCAACATCATAAAATCATATTCATAATCCATTTGGAAATCCAAAACCATTTCATTTAGACCAATAAAGACATACAGCCCCGTATAGGAAGCGTATAGGGCCGAAACCTTGAAATACATGCCTATACGTAACCACACATCCAAATGCACTCATGGCATCACAAACAAGTATTTAAAACATATAATAAACATTTATGCATGCACCAATTTAGAAAACAAGGTCCACTCACAGACCATCCGAGCTGCCGCCTCGATGACAGGACCCATCCCAATCCCCCCGGGATTAGTGCGGGATGACCCTGCTCCCGTCTGACACGAAGTGTCAGACAAGGGATATTTCCGACCTTTGCCCTCCCGGGCTATCAGAGTACGCCAGGATCCGGAGGAGGCATGTGATATCTCGATCTCTGCTACAGTCCACATCCGCTGTCAACCTGAAGGGTATTAAAAACAAAAAGACTGTGAGTGGACAAAAATAAAGATTTTATAAAACATTTCCATAAAAGACATTTATACCCTCCACTAAAAAGCATGCATGCATAGTAAAACCATTTATCCAATAATATATGTTAAAACATCCATAAATAGGGTCTCAGCCCCAAATTCTGTAAATACAAGTCACACGGGCTCCTGCCCAAAACCAATTTACAGAAAACCAGAACATAGTAAACATGTGTGGGATCTCAGCCCAAATCCATTTATCATCATAAAACACAGTTTTCCCAAACCAATTGAAACCATGTTTATCCAATATATTCATATCCAGAACCTGTCACGGTAAAATAAAGCTACACGTGTGCTAACCGGGGTCTCAAACCCAAGTCTCTCCAGGGTCCACCCAGGTCAATGTCCGTAGATCAAGGACCCTCCCTGGAGGTAACGAACCATGCCCATCCTGAGAGTAAGGAACCCAACTGGGGGGCGACTCCACTCAGTCAGTGCTCCGTGACTACTCCGGGGTCCACCCAGGCCAACGACCCTCCCCGGAGGAGACAATCATATATATAGGATGGAATATGAAAAACCTTTTGAAATCATTCTTTAAACTTTCAAGGATTCATGCCCGGACCCCATAAGCCGTCATGAACCATAAAATCCTTTCATGGGTTCATGCCGGTTCCCATAAACCGTCATGACCCGTAAATCCATTTCAAGGGTTCATGCCGGTTCCCATAAACCGTCATGACTCGTAAAAACCATTTGTAACACATAGCTGGGCACTAGGCCCGAATTCACATAGAAACTGGACCCCCGGTCTGAATCGTAAACCAATTGGGCCTCCGGCCCGATTCCGTAAATCAAATGGACTTCAAGTCCGAGAATTGCCTTTTCAAATCCAAAATTATTTCATTAAATTATTTCCAAGACCATAAGAATGGAAAATCGGAGTAAAACCGAAAAACCTCGATTTACGTGCAAGCACGTAAATCGCCTCGAAATACGTGAAACCATATAAATCACCAACATCCAAATCAACATTATCAAATCAAATTCATTATCCTTTTGGAAATCCAAAACCATTTCATTTAGACCAATAAAGACCTACAACCCCGTATAGGCACCGTATAGGGCCGAAACCTCGAAATACGTGCCTATACGTAACCACACATCCAACTGCACTCATGGCAACACAAACAAGTATTTAAAACATATAATAAACATTTATGCATGCACCAATTTAGAAAACAAGGTCCACTCACAGACCGTCCGAAGCCGCGTCTCGATACGCGTGCCATACGGCTCCCCGAGCCGATCACCATCACCGGGACTTCCAAACCTGTCCAAATTAATTTAGAGGGTTACTAACTACTTATATAACCCCTCACTAAAGCCCCGTAATTTTCCCGTATTTTTAACTATTTTTAATCCCGAACCTAAACCTTCCGATGCCCCGAAACATATCGAGACGGTGTCCGATCGACTCGAAACCAGTCCCAAAATGTTCGTTACATCGAATAGATGATTTCGTATGTTGAACACATCCCCAGAAACCCTAGCACGCGCTGCCACGCGCCGCCCAAAGGCCCCTGCGCGTGGGCTCACGCGCCGCTACAGTGCCCGTCGTCCTCCTTCGATCGAACCGGTCCGACCGGGCCGGTCCGGTTTTCTCTGCAATTCCGGTCCGCCTGGACCGGCGTGACCGGTCCAAGGCCCTACACTCTTCGTTTTTCATCCGTTTTCTTCCATTTTAATTCCTAAATTCCTATTTTTGTGTTTCCTATCCATCCCAATTAACGAAACCCATCACAACCCACAAAATCACACGGTCCAAGTTTGAACCTCACGGTTCAAACTTCTCCTTTTCTCCCCACGGCTTCCCAGCCGTCCCTAACCACCAAAACCTCACTAATCACCCCCTAGCAACCTAAATAATCCATCCTAATCATCCAAATCGACCCATAACCACAGAAATGAAAAATGGATTGAAATCGGTTAAAACCGATACCTTTCGGGCTTCACGGCTCCACCGTCCACGGCGGCGTGCCCTTGGCCGGCCACCAGCATCCACACATCCTCTCCTCACTCTCTGGTCCTCTTAGTCATGATCAAATAAGGTTGGGTTGGATTTGGGTGATGGTTTACACGGGTTGGGTTGTTTGGAAACAAAGAAAATGAATGATCGATGCAGGTGGGAGGTGCATGAATGAAAGCTAAGGGCCAGTGGATGGGTGACACTTGTCACTCATCCATTGGGCCTCCAGTAAATATCTGGGCCCACTAGAGACAAACTGCACTTTTTGTCTCGTAAAACGTGCCATTGTGAATAGTAACCAGGAACTTCCGTGAACCGTAACTTCGCCGTCGAACGTCCGAATTCGACGTGCCGCCTGTCTACGGATTCGTATCGTCCTTATCTACGTAACGGTCTTCGGCCCTCGGCCATCGGACCTCCCGATCAAAAAGTCAACTTTTGACCTCCTATTCACCCAAATTACCAAAATGCCCTTGGGCTTCCGATCGTCATAACTTCTTCTACGAACGTCGGAATTGAACGTGCCACCTGTCTATGAACTCGTGACGTCGCGAACTACGTCACGGTCATCGGTCAAAGTCCATTTGACCGCCCGATTGAAAAGTCAACGTTTTGCCACCACTAGGGGCAAAACGGTCATTTCGCATCGTTCGTCCGATTTCGCTTTACTAATCACGGATTAGCCTCACTAATCGTGATTAGTCACTAATCTAATCATGGAATTTGGGACGGGTCGTTACACTCGATTTGCGTGCCATACGGCTCCCCGAGCCGATCACCGTCACCGGGACTTCCAAACCTGTCCAAATTTTAATAGAAGGTTACTAACTACTTAATTAACCTCCTACCAAAGCCCCGTAATTTTCCCATACTTTTAACTATTTTTAAACCGACCCTAAACCTTCCGACACCCCGAAAACTATCGAAACGATGTCCGATTAACGCGAAACCAGTCCCAAAATGTTCGTTACATCGAATAGAAGATTTCCCATGTTGAACACTTTCCCAAATTATGGACCACGCATCCTTACGAGCCTTTAGAAGGTCAAAAATACTGTTCATCATCACCTACCCCTGAAAACCGGTTTTTTTTTCTAGTTTTGGACCGGTTACTGTAGCAGTACTGTTCCGAACCGGCGAGAATTTTTCAGAGGTTTTCTCCCTCTATTTTGGTCCGATTTCAACCCTAATTAATCCTATAATTCATATCTCTTCATTCCCTATCAATTCCAATCATCAAAACGACCTAAAAACATCAAAATTCCATGGTTCAATCTTTGAACCATACGGTTCAACGTTTCCGGTTTTCCCCTAGAGCTTCTCCGCCACTAACCACCTCCCAAATTCATCTTAAAACCTTCCTAACATCATAATAAACCCCTCCCAATCGACCAAAACTATCCCTAATGTTTGAAATCAAAAATAGGAGAAAATGGGAAAAACCGAGCCATACCTCTTGTTTGGTCTCCGCCGTGCACGGTGGCTCCCTCCTGGCCGGCCACCATCATCCTCAGTCCTTCCCTCACTTCCCTGGTTCCTCAAATGGTCATGGGTGAAGGTTTGGATTGGATGGGTTTGGGTTTCACAGAGGATGAGATCGGGGAAATGGTTTGTGTTTGAATGAAGAAATGAAAATGCACGGGAAAAAGGGAGATGCATGAATGAATATAGGTGGCCTGTGGATGGGTGACACTTGTCACTCATCCATTGGGCCTCCATTAAATATCTGGGCCCCACTAAAGTCCAAAAGTTAACTCGTTTCGTAATTCGTGCAATAGTGCACTTGAATTTCCGTGAACCGTAACTTCGTCGTCGAATGTCCGAATTCGACGTGCCGCCTGTCTATGGATTCGTATCGTTCTTATCTACGTAATGGTCTTCGGCCCTCGGCCATCGGACCTCTCGGTCAAAAATTCAACATTTGACCCCATTTAACCAAAATTACCAAAATGCCCCTAAACTTCCGAACGTCATAACTTCTTCCTCAAATGTCGGAATTGAACGTGCCACCTGTCTATGAACTCGTGACGTCACGAACTACGTCACGGTCATCGGTCAAAGTCCATTTGACCGCCCGAATGAAAAGTCAACATTTTGCCCACGCCTAGGGGCAAAACGGTCATTTTGCATCGTTCGTCCAATTTAGCCTAACTAATCATCGATTAACCTCACTAATCGTGATTAGTCACTAATCTAATCATGGAATTTGGGACGGGTCGTTACAGATACCACTAATATTACTTTCTTGTCCATTTGTGATTGCCAATTGACTTTTTCTCTAGTATATTTGTTTGTTTGGATTCATCTTTTCGGTATCCTTCTCCATAATTCTATCTTCTCGTTTTATTCGTCTTTCTTTCTCTTTTCGCAATTCCAATGCTTGTTCAAATTGTAATTCCTTCGCATAATCTTCATCTCTTTTCTTCCTCAGTGCCGCCTCTTCTAAATTTTGCAATGCAATGGCCTACATGGTGGCATACAATCGATTATTATTAATCATATGTGACTTTCCCTTTCTCCGAGCTTCTTTTGATTCCTTCCTTCCTGGAGGTCTTACAGAGGAACTTGTATTGGCTCCGAGATTTTCTTCTTCCCCTCTTCATCCAAATTAGTTGAATCTTCAAGTGGTGATGAGCCAAATGGAGATACTTGACTTACTTCAGACTTTCTCTGAGGTGGATCTTTGAAATACTCGTAATCTTTACATATCTCACAACAATGATGAAACATAAATTGCGAATTAATTTTTGCTTTATAATAGACCTCTGCTTGTATCAGCTAAATATATAGTCAAGAACAATTGATTAATTAGAAAAATAAATTGTGCACAATGATACTATATTTATAAATTTACAAATTCTCACATCATCCATCTGATTGGCACCGCTACGATGAAAATTTGCAGCTTGTTTTGAAGTCCTTTGCCACTCTTTGAGTATCGGTCGTAATTTTTTCCAGCTATTTGAAAACCCCTGAACAGTTCGGATATCTTCCACATGACCATCCCAATTTTGGATATAATGGTTTCGAATACGTACCCAAAATGCACTGTTTATTTGATCTACTCTTTCAATTGTATCTGAGTGACGGCTGCCCAAGCTTTGCATAACATCACTTCTTCCTCATTTGACCATTTATGATTTGGTGCCATATTTCGAGGAGTAAATATTAATTTCTTGTGGAGGTTTAAATTGTCATATTAACAACAATAATAATATAATAATATTATAAGTATCAAGTTAGACTTTAATAATAATAATAATAATAATAATAATAATATCATAAGTATCAAGTTAGACTTTAATAATAATAATAATAATAGTAAAACACATACTACTATCAATTTAAATTGAGAAAATTTAATAACCAACAAATAAATATAAAAAAACAAATAAATCTGAAGAAAAAAACTGAAAAAACATGTTAATAAATGTAGACAATTAAATTAAAAAAATATTAATAAATATAAACAAAAAAGATCAGCTAAAAAAATAAAAATAAAAGTTAATAAAATGACCAAAATGCATCGTTTTGCAACTCGGTCGTTTTGTACAAAATGGAGAGTTCTCAACTCTCTCAATCGTTTTCGAACGATTGAAATAAAAGGAAAGATGGATGAAGAGGATCGAGAGAGAGCGGTCGAGAGGGGAGAAGACACCAGTCGAGAAAGAGAGGTCGGGAAGGGGAAAGATCGTGAGAGCCGTCACTGAGGCCGTCGAGCTAATCACCGTTCGAGAGTCGTCGATTGCTTTGAGAGGACGATCAGACTTCGCGAGGTTCCAACGATGATGTGAGGCCTTCGACTGGTCCTTTTCTTCTCCAAGAGGTGAGTAACTGTTGTAATTTGTAGGCAAATGTGTAATTGAGTGATTTTTGACTTTTCCCCAAATTGTTGACAGATTTGTGATTGCTGTCCAATTCTTGTTTTTTTCCCATTTTCTGTTCATCCGTGAATTGTAGTACGTTTGGATTATTGTATTAGATTGTTTTGATTGATATTCATCCGTGATTTAATAATTGTGGGTTTTTCCCAATTTCTGTTCATCCGTGATTTTTTTTCCAATTTGTGTTCATAATTGAATTCTGGGATTTTGTTGGCATTCTCTATGAATTCTGGGTTTTTTGGTTGAATGAGGGTTGTGGGTGATGAGCAAAGTAGCCATTGGCTGCTCTTTTCTTGGTGGCTCAACTGCCCAGCCCGGGCAAGGTGGGAGGCAAGAATAGCCCTGGAGTTGGCCTTGCCCTGGCCAAAATTGCAGCCATTAGAAATGGTGATTGGAGGGTTGTGGGCTGGTTGCTGCCTAGTCCTAGCCAAACTCCACCCGTTAGACATGCTCTTATCAAATCATTTGGGGGCTCGTTGTAGGGGCATCTTTATCAAATCAAAGAAAGTTGGTCACGGAAACCGTAGCAACTAGTTTGGTGCATGTTCGAGAGGTGGCAAAAAATAGAGTTCAATTAATGAAACCAGACTCCCCAACATCAGCTAATGAGTGCTAATTAATTTTTTTAATTAAAAAATTTAAAACAAATAATTTTAACATTTAATTTTTTAAATAAAAAAAAGAAAATTAATTACCTTAGTTCACTACTTTTGTTTATCCCCACTCATTCCATGAACTTTTATTATTTTTTAATTTATAAATTTGATATTTATTTATTATTATTATATACTTAAATATTGAATAATTTAAAGTGTATTTATCAAAAAACTTTGGTGAAACCTTTTCAATCTCTTGGTTTTATAATAATGGAAATACTTAAATTCCAACAAATGAAAAATTAAATAGTTAAATATTTATTTTATATACTAATTTTGAGATAATATTTATTTAAATTAAGTCTTGGAAGTCTAAAGTAGCCCTGTTAACTGGTTCTAAAAAATCAGACCAAACCGAAATTGAAACCGAAAAAACCAAACCAAACCAAAAGAAAACCAAAACCGAATAGTAAAAATCGAACCGAACCGAAAAAACCGAACTAAATGAAATGGGCTTCTGTTTTTGGGTTTTAATGGATCAGGCTTCTATGTTTAATTAAATGGGCTATGTCCATTGTCTAACCTAGCCCATGAAGAATCAGGTTTCCCAGCCCAATCCCAGGTCCCCAAGCCCAACAGGCAACAGCCCAAGTGCCCAACCTCTCTGCTCTCCAAAACGACGTCGTTCGGATCTCTCCTTCCCTAATCCCTAACCCTTTCTCACAGTCTCACACTCTCGTGCCGCTCAGCCTCATCTGTCTCCATTCTCCAGAGATGCATGACGATGGACGACCCCTCTCAACCTCGCAACCTCATCAGTCTCTCAACCTCTCTCAACCTCATCAATCTCTCAACCTCATCTCTCTTTGTTTTAGTCGCCTGATTGCTTACCCTCACGAGTCACGAAGACACGAACCCTCATCACTCAGCACAGCAGATGACCTCCGCTCAATCTCTCCCTCTCGTCGTTCTCTCCATCTCCCTCTCTCTCTCTCTCTCCCTTTCCCTCGACCTCTACGTCTTCGTCGAAGCTGATCTTCGAAAGTTCGACCTCCTATTCTTTAGCTTCGTCGAAGCTCATGGCCTCACAGGCTCACACCTCTGAGTTTATACGAATTCTCCTTCGTTCTCTCCGTCACATACCAGTCGTCTTTGAAGCTCACCGCCCCTTTCCTTCTCCCCCGTTTCTCTCCACCGTTGCATACAAAAATCAGTCCAAACTCGGTTCAAAACCGAACCGAATCGGTTAGTCAGTTTTTGATTCAACCGGTTTTGAGGTTAAGAACCGGACCAAATTGGAACCGATTCTCAACCCGGTTCGATTTCAATTTTTTTGCAAAAAAATCGAACCGAAAAACCGATTAACAGGCCTAGTCCATAACTTTGGTCTTTGAGGGAAAATTACCTTTTTTAAGAAGCGAGAGCAGAATTGAGAAAAACTCAGAGTCTCAATTAATGAACAGAGGAGCGAGTTAAGCTGCGACCATCTCAAAAATCCAGGAAAAAGTGTGAAACAGGCAGAGGGGTTATGGTGTGAGCGGAGCATGAGGTAGAGGCGTAGAGGAACTGAGGAAATGTTTGTGTGGGTCCTATTAATAGTGGGTCATTTTTCTATGTTTGCCACTTAGCATCCAACAAGGATAAATTAGATACTAGATAGAAAAAAAAAGGTTTATTATTCACTTTACTCCCCTAACCGGACATTAAGTACCACTTTGCTCTCCGAAAC
The DNA here is from genome assembly GCA_032719365.1 of Prinsepia uniflora. NCBI lineage: Eukaryota > Viridiplantae > Streptophyta > Magnoliopsida > Rosales > Rosaceae > Prinsepia > Prinsepia uniflora. The sequence continues at coordinate 66,517,713 of CM064864.1, forward strand.
GGATTTAGTTTCAATGTTCTGCCACAACTGCACATTTAACAGCACCATTGCTCTATTCCATTAGCCAAGTTAGTAACTGCATTAAGATTCTTACGTGTCAATACATGATTGGTTGTTTAATTATTTATAAAAAAAATTATTAAAATTGACACACACAAAATTAAGGAAGAGGATGATGAATAGTAAACTTGGGTTTTCCACCATCATCTTCTTCCTTCTTCAATTAATTGAAGTGGAATGATGGATTTACAAAATATCCAATCCCAAATTTTAATCTCAATCTAAATTAGTGACAATCTAGGTTTGAACGAATTCAAAACTCAATCTTAAAAAAACCCCAAATCTAGAAAAAGGAAGATGGAAGAAGAAAAATTGACAGGACCCATCCCGATCCCCCTGGAACCACCCGGGAACGTGCCCTGCTCCCATCTGACACACAACCTTAGAATACCAAATTTACCCTTAGGAAAACTCAAATGTATAAATATCCAAATTAAGTCATACAAATCGTCCAAAAATTTAAATAGTGTCAGATAAGGGAAAGTCTAAAACAATTATTGAACACAACTACTAAGGTCTCCCCACGTGCCAACCTACCCAGAAGTGGGGTTCAGGTGCGCAACGTTAATCCATGCCTCTGCCTCGGAATCCTCGGCTGCCTTACTAGCACAGCCTGTAACTCGAAGAAAACCTGCAGCCTACTCCGGTCGTTTTCCCAGTCGACTCAGTCCTTTTCCGGCCTTCAAACTGGCTCTCCTAGGTCGTCACCGTCCCTTCGCTGTGTCGCCGTCGTGGGTCGTCTCGTCCGTTCTTCTTGTGTTCTGACGTCCTAACGGTCCTAGCCTAAGGTTGGTTCGAGATTTAGAGGCGTGGTTTGGACGGTTTGGGTTCTTTGGGCTAGTTCCTCCTTCACGGGTCTGTGGTGGTTTTCGGGTTTGCAGACAGAGGAGGAGGAGTAACGGTGGTGGCTGATGATGAAGATGATGTGCGACGTGTAACACCCCGGAAATTCACAGATTGTAATATTGTAATTTAATGTATGAAGTGACGATTTTACCCCTGTGGATTATGGCCAATTGTTGACTTTTTGGGTTATGGGTCAAATGGACTTTGACCAGTGACCGTGACGTAGTTCGGGACGTCACGAGTTCACAGACAGGTGGCACGTCCAATTCGGACGATCAGGGAAAAAGTTATGACTATCGGAAGTTCAGGGGCATTACCGTAATTTGGACGAGTTAGGGGAAAAAGTTGACTTTTTGATGTACCGAGAATTTTCACACGACCCGAAGACCGTTAGATTCGTCTCGATGCCCTGAGTACAACGACAGGTGGCACGCGTGAAACGGACATCGGATGACCGACTTGTGGGTCACGGAAGTTGGAGGGCATTTTGGTAATTTCTGCCCTGAGGGCATTTTGGTCTTTTTGCACTGTTACTGTAGCAGCAACTGTGAAAAACAGGGGACACGGCCATGCCGTGGTGTTTGTGGGCGTGCAAATAGTTTAAACCTTAGTGGACTGGGTTGTGAGTATTGTTTATGTAGTTTAAGGTATTGGGAGTGAAGTTTGAGGCTGTGCAGGATTAAAAACTTTGGTTGAGCTCTGTGTGCGGGAGGTAGTGTCCAGTGCGTCTGTGAGTGTCTCCCACGAGTGTTGGACGCCTTGATCGATTAACCGCGCATGGGGAGTGAGTGACAGGTTCATTTTGGTGTCTGTTTGAGGCTGAGAGTTGAGAGAGACGGGGAGAAACAGTGAAGAACAGTTTCGGGTCTTTGGGGGGAAATTTTCCGAATTCAATCTCTACGGGTTTTGAGATCGATCTAAACACTGGGGAAGCTTTCTGGGAGTAGCAGAAACCTAACCGTGCAAGATTCGAAGAGTGTGATCGAGGAATTGCCCAGGAACCCAAGTTCCAGTTCTGAGAAAAACCGATTTGGAGGGAAAATCCGAGTTCAATTTCCACGGCATTTTGGACGAAACCAATCACTGAGTGAGCTTTCTGGGAACATTTGGAACTTGTCCATATCGAAATCGACGACAACCAGCCACGGAGGAGCTGGGACGGTGACCGCCGTGTGCAGAGGAAATCGCAGCGTTTGGACGGCTACTTTCAGGTGATGTTTCGTTCAATTGATGGTTCTATTTTGTTAGTCTAGGTCCTAGTATGCTTCTGTATAAATTAATTGGACAATGGTGATTGTTTGGAGGTGTTCTGAGGTTGGACCCGTGTAGCTATTCGGGTTTGGATAGGATGGTTGAAGGCTTGTCGAGTTGATTAATGGACTGAGAACTGTAATTAAATGACTTTAGAACATGTTAGAATCAAGAAGGGTAGAAATTGAGTAGAAATAGACGGCTAATTAATCGGGTCACCCCGCGGGTCACAGACCCAAATTACAGTAAATCGGGTAAGGACGGTGACACTGTAGCAGTGACACTGTAGCAGCGCGTGACTTTCACGCGCAGCCACTTTGGGCGGCGCGTGAGGGCGCGTTGAGCATTATCTCGGATCACGATCAACATGACTTTTAATCCTTTCATCATTTTGGACATTTTCTGTGAAATAACTATGTTGATCTGAGATAGTGAGGAAGGTCAGTTTAGGGCCGGATGTCTCGGGAAGCGTGTTGGCCAGCTTTCCCGAACCGGTTTCTGTTTCGGACCTTTTGAGGGTATTTTAAGGACCTATAATGACACTTGTGTGTGATTGGTAATGACAGGGAACTTACGTTAATTCCGGAGACAAGTTCGTACGCGCGTTATTCGCAGCGGGAGCGTATTGTGAGTGGGCCCGTTTTTATTAACTCTTGCATGCATAACCGTTTTCATTTCCGTATATCTAATTGTGTGCGTGATTCATTAATGGATTTTGATTATCTCGATTTACGGCTGTGACACGTTTTACGGTGTTGGGCTGAGGCCCGTTTTACGGAAAATGAATACTGTTTTATATTGTATATATTTCTAGTTACATATACTTGTGGATACGATGACTATCTTAGGTACTGCACTGTATAATCCACCGTATGATACTGTCTCCTCCGGATGTGGTACCCCGGAGCGGTCACGGTGCATTGCCTGCGAGGGGTCATGCTACGGAGGTGCCGGACCGTAGGATGACTCAGGAGCAGGATTGCTATTATTGGACGTCTGGGACGTCGAGCGTCTGGGACGCTAGGCATCTGGGATGCCATAACCGAACTGGGTTCGGAGATTGGACTCGGGATTTGAGACCCCGGGTGGCACGCGTAGCCTTGGGACTGTGACCACTATTGGACGTCAGGGACGTCGGACATCTGGGATGTCAATATCGGTTGTGTATGGTGCAGTAGCTGGGTTTATATTACATTTCTGGCTTAATATGATGCTGTGATATATTACACGTATTTATGGTTTTTAAATACTGATGCATTTAAGTTTTAAGGCTAAAATCGGGATTTTCGGTTCGGGTGTCAGACGGGAGCAGGGCACGTCCCCTTGTGGTCCCCGGGGGATTGGGGCGGGTCCCTGTCAGCTTGGTATCAGAGCACTAGGTTGTGGTCAGCATGTTAGACTAGCGGTTAATATTAGGTACTTTTCGAGTCTAAGAATTGCGTTAACTAATCTATGCCTCTTAACAGTTGGTTATGCCTACGAGGAGAGCCTCTTCAGCACAGACCGCCGAGGAAATTGAGAGAGAGATGGAATGTGCCAGTATTGAGCGGGCTCAACGGTTGGGAGCCACACCTTTCAATGGGGGATCTGACCCCAAGGATGCCTACGAGTGGATTGATAAATGGGAAAGAATCTTTACTGTGATGCATTGCCCACCCGGCGAGCGGGTGACTTTGGCGGCTTTCTTACTGGAAGGCGGAGCTTACCGATGGTGGCAGGGTCTGGAGATGTCGGGGTGGTCAGTTCGTACCACCACATGGGAGGACTTTCGTGCTCGGTTCCTAGATCAGTACTATCCGCGATCTTTTTGCGCAGCACGAGAGGCGGAGTTCCTGCGACTGGAGCAGGGGGACATGTCCGTGGCAGACTATGAGCAGGCTTTCGGGAAGCTTTCCCGTTTTGCAGCAGCTTTTGTGAGTACTGAGGAGGACAGATGCCAGAGGTTTGAGTTGGGGCTCCGAGGAGAGATACGGGCAGGTGTGACGGCTGCCACTTATGCGACTCTGAGGGACATGGTCGACGCTGCAGTTTGTGTCGAGGCCAGTCTGGCGGCACACCAGGCGCGACAATCATCAGGCGAGGGGCGGCGCCGGGATCGTCCCCATCCGGGACCAACCGGCCGGAAGATCTCTAAGGGGGGAAGTTATCGTGGAGCACCCACATCTTTGCGGGGTCGTGGCTGGTCAGGTCGATCAGGGGGCTCTCAGAGGGGCGGATCGAGATCCAGTGCTGGTCAGCATCAGTCTTGGAGTGGTGCATCAGGAGGGTCTTGGGATGGACCGAGGACAGTTAATTGTTTTTCTTGCGGAGGAGCGGGCCACAATGCCCGAGATTGCCCGTCGTTGTCGAGGAACAACGATACTGGAGGTGCTAGTGTTGCACAGAGTTCGGCTTCCAACACTGCCGGAGGCCGAGGACAGGGTGCTGGACGTGGCGAACCTGTCCAAATCCCATAACGAGGTCACTAACTTCTTCATTAAGCTTATACTTAAAGTCCCTAATTTTTCCGGATTTAAAACGTAATTAAAAAACCTTCGACCACTTAGAACTAACATGAGACGTTGTCCAATTGTCCCGAAACTTGTCCCAACAGATTCGTTACAACGATTAGACCAAAAACTATGTTGGAAGTTTCCCCAGAAATCGCCACACGCGCCCTCACGCGCCGCCCAAAGGGGCTGCGCGTGGGCCTCACGCGCCTGCAACAGGACACTGTTTATCGTCTTCTTCGATCACTCGACCAGTCTGAACCGGCGTGACCGGTTCTCCGCCTTCCTCAGCCCATTTCCGTTCCTTTTTCCACCAAACACTTCGTCCTCATCCTAGAAACTAATTCCAATCCTAAAAACTAGACATTACTGCCTTAAATCCATCTACCAAACTCGAACCAGAAACCGTTCAAAACCCCTGTTTCAGTTCCCGGCCACCAGGGCTTCCCCCCGTCACGGCTTCGAGTTCTAACGGTTCCGAGGGACCTACTAAGCTAACTAGAACTCACAGAACACTTCGACTCAGCCCCAAACCTCACGACTTTACGTTTTAAATCAAACGGCAAAACAGAGTACACAGAGAAATTTAAGAAATTACCTGCTCTCAGATCGCCACCGTGAGTTCCGCCGTGCCCACTGAGTCCCCAAGGCTCCTCTACCGTCACTAAACACCACCATAGCTTCAGTTCGATGGTTTGATCACTTGAAGTGCACAGCCGTGCACGGTGGTCCTTGGTTCTGTTTTCTGAGTTTGCCTCCCTTCACACACAACACTCAACTCTCAACTCCTCTCAACACAGTCCCTGCACTCTCAGCCTTCCCCTGATCACACTCACACACTCAAGGACTATCACCTCCCTGCAATTCGATCAATCTCTCCTCTCTGCTCAGTCTCTATTTTCCCCTCACAAACACGACTCAGCCTTTAATCGTGCCCGTGTAACCTTGTAGAACCCACTAGACAACCCCCACGTGTCCAAGCCCTATGGTCCCAAACTCAAAATATCCAATAGGTACTATCCACTTGTCCCAATCTGATTTGCATAATTCCCAATGTGCAAAAAGACCAAAATGCCCTTGTGAGTCCAAATTACGATTTTACCCTTCGATGTTCTAGACCCATATCTCGCTCGTCCGACGTCTGATGAAAGCATACCGACTGTCGTTGTACTCAGGACCACGAGATCGACCTAATGGTCCTAGGTTTACGTGTAAACACTTTGTCGTACAAAAAGTCAACTTTTTCCCTTTATGTAACCAAATTACGGTAATGCCCTCAACCTTCGGAACATCGTAACTTCCTCCTCGGATGTCGGAATCGGGCGTGCCACTTGTCAACGGACTCGTGATGTCCCGAACTACGTCACGGTCATCGGTCAATGCCCAATTGACCGTCCGAACTAAAAGTCAATATTTTGCCCATTTCAGGGGCAAAATCGTCATTCTGCGCTAAAAGTCCAAACGTAACCAACTAACCACCAATTAATCTAACTAATCCACCACTAATTACTTTGCTAATCCAGACTCCAGGGACGGGTCGTTACACTTGTCACTCATCCAAGGTTCCCAATTAATTCCAGGTTTAGATCAGATTATAATATTTTATTATTATTTTAATCAAACCTTCGGTTCGTATGTTTAATCGATTTCGCTCCCGTGACCATAACTTTTCCGTCGAGCGTCCGTTTTCGACGTGCCGCCTATCTACGGACTCATGACGTCCCGATCTATGTCATGGTCATAGGTCGAAGTCCTAAATATTTACCAGGTCAAAAGTCAATTTTTTTCCCTTCGAGGGCAAAATGGTCATTTTACAATAAAATAATTTTTATGAAAGTTCGGGTCGTTACAACCTACCCACCTCACTAGGATCCCATTAGGCCAAGCAAGGAAAAAGGAAAAAATCTCTTACATGCACCCTTGGATCCCTTTAGGCCAAGTAAGGAAAAAGAAAAAAAAATCTCAATCTTAAAAAATCACAATCCTGGGTATTCTCAAAAAATCTCAATCAAGTTATAGTGCCCATTTCCCCTATCGATCGGCCCAAATCAAGACTACAACAAAGCGACAACATTTCACCCAAACCCATGTGGCTTCAATTGTCAGATGACGATCATGATAACGCCAAATCCAATTCTTTGATCTTCGAATTTGATCCAGATGCCAATTCGGTGTTTAGCAACTCGTTGTCTGAGATCAAATCTGACGACGACCCATTCAATTTCTCTCAATCAGGTCCCGAAAAGCATCCGACTTGGGACGGCATGGTGAAGGTTAGGGACATAGACAGAGTTGTGTTGTACTTCACAAGCCTCTGCGGAGTACGAAAGACGTACGAGGATTGCTGCCATGTGAGAGCTATAATGAAAGGGTTTGGGGTTCGAGTCAACGAGTGTGACGTGTCAATGCATTATGGGTTCAAGGAGGAGCTCAATGAGCTTTTGAAAGACGGTTTCACCGGAGCTGGTTTGCCGAGAGTGTTTCTAGGAAAAATTTGTTTGTCCTTTGAACGGATAAAAATCGTGTTGCCAACAAAGAGCATAGAAATAATGGTGATGACATCATCGAAGCACTTGTACTTGTCAGAGGCAATGATCATCTCAGACAGCTTTGGATCAAGAGGAAACTCAGCCATCTATTTTCCAACTTTGGTCAGGTCATCGTACTTGTTCAAGGCAGACAGAACAAACAACAGATCGAGAACCTTAAATAATCCTTCAGTAGGTGGAGTGTCCATAAAATCAAAATGCGCCAAGTCATGGATTCCGAGGCTCTTTAGTGTCAGCACGACATTGGCAAGGTTGGTCCTTTGAATTTCTTGGATTGTGTTGTCAATCAAATCATGTGCATGGCTGTAAGCAGTGTATAGCCTGAAGCATTTCCCGGGGACTATCCATGTAAGACCTGTGTCCATGAGGGAACAGTGAACAATCCCACATTCCTGTGAGGGGGAATGGTCTGTGAGTGGACTTTTCTTTCTAACTCTTGATGCATGCATATATGTTTTTATATATTTTCTATACTTGATTCTATGATTTGATTTATGATTGTGATGGTTTACGGTTTTGCATGTTTTTCGAGGAACTTACGGTATTTCACGTTTTACGAGATTTGACGGATATTGTGATTTAAATCCGGTTTAATGATTTGATTTCAAAGAAAGTAAAAGGATTTCGGAAAAGGTTTTTCGGGCTTGAAGCCCAGTTTAAAAGTGGTTTTGGAGAAACGTGATTTCGGGTTTTGGAATCGGATTTTCGGATGACGATTCAGAATTCGATTTGGAACTTGAAATGGATTTTTGGGTTTGGGTTCGGAATGGTTATTCCGGATGCCGACTTACAGAATGATGGTTGCGGACTCGGATCTGGGAAGGAGATGGATATGAGTTCTGGGTTTGGATTCGGGATCCTGATGAGATTGCGGACTCGGATTCGGAAATGGAAAACGGTTTTCAAATGGTTTTGGATTGGATTTGCTGGATTTGGTTATTGGGTTTAAAGACTCGGATATATTGATATTTCCCTCGTAGGCCTGTTGAGTTTAAAGACTCGGATTTTAAAGACTCAGATTATTGAGGCCTGGATTGAGTTTAAAGACTCGGGAGTTTAAAGACTCGGATAGATCCAGCAGGTTCGGTGAATGGAAAAATGAGATGGTTTTCAACAAGGTTTTCCGATGTTTTGGGCAGTGGCCCGGATGAAATGGGTTTCGATGGTTTTGGGACTGAATTCCTAGATTTGAATAGCGGATTGGATAAACAAAGTTTTCGTTAATGGTTTTTGATATGAATGGTTTCATAACTTGAATTTGATATGCATGCATTGGCTTTTAAAACGGAGGGTATAAATGTAATTGTGTTTTCTGTTAAATGTTTTTGAACTCAAACTTTATTTTTATCCACTCACAGTCTTTTCGTGTTTTCGATACCCTCCAGGTTGTTGCGGCGCGGGCTATCGGTCGAGAGAGAGACGGAGACATCACACGTACGATCCACAGTAGACTCCGCGCACTCTGGGAAGTTCGGAAGTTTTTGGATGGTCAGATCGAGAATCCCTTGTTCGACTTACGTGTCACATGAAGGTTGGACGCCCGTTTGGCCTTCGTGTCATGTGTAAGTCAGACGGGAGCAGGGTTTAGTCCCTAATCCTGGGGGATTAGGGGTGGGCCCTGACAATCCAACCAACACGACCTGCCCTTTGCCTTGATGATGCCTTAGAGGTCGGAGTTACCTGCAACGCCTCTATCCTAGTCATCGGATTATAAGACTTTGCCTTGCAGAGTCTAGAGTCAATCACATATTTGATCAAGATGAAAGAAGATAAACATAAACCCATATGTTCATCTTCTTTTTTAATTTTTTGTTTTTAAAATTTTTAATTTTAATAATTTTTTTATAAATAATTTAACAACCAATAACGTATTGACATGTAAACACCTTAACGCAGTTACTAACTTGGCTAGCAGAATGGAGCAACGGTGCTACTAAATGTGCAGTTGTGGCAGAATATTAGAACTAAATCCGTTTCGAGGAGTAAAGTGATACTTAATGTCCGGTTAGAGGAGTAACGTGAGTAATAAGCCAAAAAAAAATAATATTAATTAAAATAGTGTGACTGAATGAAATAGCATTACTGATGGAATCCCAGTTTAAAAGGTATTTGAGACAAAATTAAGTCCAAAAAAGATTCTCATATTAGATGGCAAGTACAAAGTGCATTTGAAGTTAAAAAAAAAACTGCCATTTTAAACGCCTCTTTCTATGAGATTGGGTGGTAGGACGGTTCGACTTACTGAACAACGACATTTGCATTGTTTTGTACTTTTTGTAAACAGGCCCTTTCTTTTTCTCCAAACTGTAGATTAAGACTTTTTTTCCTTTTTATCCAAAAGACAGACCATTGTCAATTTTTTCATGGGGTGAAAGTTGTATACCACTCGAACTCTTAATATTAGGAAAAACTACATAAAAGACCCCAAATTATAGGGGTCAAAACAGACTCATATCCAAACTATCAAAAATTTCAATTAACTATCCAATCTTTGTGACCACCCACATTTAACTACCTCCGTCAAGTTTTCCATCTATTTGGCTATTAAAATGCAACGTGAATTTTTTTTTATCCAATCAGCATCCGACCTGGAAAAAATTAAGGGGTATTTTTGAGATTTCAATAAGACCAATTAACACTCACCTAAAACCCTAAAACCAAATTGAAATCCCAGCCCCCCAAATCGAAGTCCCACCCCTTCTCCCGGATCAAATTCCCAGCCCCCTCCCTCAAATCCTATTTTCTTCTTCCTCAACCTTTCTCTATGCAACTTTGAGGATTTAGAGAAAGATATGATGCCTTGGAGGTCCAAGGACAACAGTTAGGAACTGCAAAATGATTAGCCCAAAACACGAAAAAAGGGAAAAAATGATGGAAGCCCAAAAACTTTTTCATATAAGCAGTAGAGCACTGTGTCTCAGAGAAAGAAAGATAATGGATCTTGACAGTTATTGAATTGCTCGAGAGTTAAATACGGAGAAATGGTGTTCAAAGGTCCACTGCCAGTTGACATAGCATCTGAATTATTGCCATTATCAACCCAACTTCCACTTGCCACTTTCTCATTGAAGCCAATCCAACTATGACTCTGACTCCCAGTCTCTTTCTTCTTCCCCCCACTTCCCGACCCTAAATTCACATCACCAACCGTGGTCGATCTCGACAACTTATTTGAACCCAAAGATGACCCTTTATCGCCCCTAAGCCCGAAAAAGCTCCCATGCGGCAACGGGCCCAATCGCGTCTTAATCTTATTCAACCCCAACGACGAAACTAGAATAGGAGACACAGAAGCCGCAAGCTCCGCCACAGCCAATGCTGATGCAAATGACTTGTTCGGAGTCGAGCTCGCACCAGTTAAGGCGGACTTTGACGGTGATTTGACATGAGCTAGACTTTTTTGCTCTTTGCATCCTTCTTCTTTGACGCATCTTTGGCCACATGTTTGGCGACTCGTGCCACCGAAGCCTCCGTCAAAACTAGTAATCGAGCCTTGCAGGTCGTCTTTGGATTCAGATTTGGGTTTCTTATCGAATCTAATCGGGGAGTTAGAACCCAACGATCATGGACTGTTGTGTGACCCATCACAACTATTAGAGGAGTCTGATTTCTTGGAGCAAAAGAACCTCTCTTTAATCACCATTGCTACCCGTGTTGTCAAAGACGAAAATAGGATTTGAGGGAAGGGGGTTGAGAATTTGATTCAGGAGAAGAGGGTGGGAATTCGATTTGGGGGGCCGAGATTCCAATTTGGTTTTAGGTGAGTGTTAATTGGTCTTATCGAAATCTCAAAAATACCCCTTAATTTTTACCAAATCAGATACTGACTAGACAAAAATTTTGTCACTTTAACAACCAAATAGATGGAAAACTTAACAAAAATAGTTAAATGTGAGCCGAATAGATGGAGAAACTTGGCGAAGGTAGTTAAATATGAGTGATCACAAAGATTAAGTAGTTATTTGAAAATTTTGATAGTATGGATGAGTCTATTTTGATCTCTATAATTTGAGATCTTTATGTATTTTTTTCCTTAATATTATTGAGTAAAATCTGCACACGCCAGTGACTCGAGCCAAGATAATTACCTAGAGAATAGCAACTCTAGCATTTCGACACAAAATGCTGTCCGTTCCATATTAGGAAAACAATGTCTTATAGAAGCAAAAAGTACCAATTTTCTTTTAACTAATGTATAAAAGATGCAAGGAGTAATGTTTCCACATCTCCGTAGTATTCCCAACGTTATGGATCCATTGGGATGACTTGTGCCCTAGTATACAGGGAGCATACACTTGAGTCTGAAAACCCAACATTAACCATCTAGACTGAGCTCAGTATCGCCCTCCGGATTCTCAGGCACCTCAGGTGAGGATGGTGTCTCCGGAAAGAATGCCTCATCTGGAAACATCTTTTGGAAAATCTGTCGAGTACCAGCGCCAATACCACGTTTTGGAAGAGTTAACAAGGCGATATGCAGCAAGTTATTAAGCATAGTGAAAAGCACAAAACAATACAAGCAGGCAAAAAAGAAGATATACCGTGATAGTTGAATCTATAATTTCATTGTAGTTTAGATTTCCATCTGGCATGGGGGTGGCAATGATATTGTCGTGTTCACCCTGAGGTCAACGTAATTCAGATCAAAATCCTCTAGACATAGCTCGTTATCAAAAGAGGAAAGTGAAAAAAATGTAGCAAACGACGACACAGTCAAGGCATAGAATTACTGAGAAACAAACTTTAGTGCATACATACAGTGTGTGATGTTGAGAGCTCCTGAATGTATAACAGGCTCCAAAGTAGGATGGGTTTTACTTCGGCATCTTCACTTTGAATTGTGGAACCACTTTCAGGATTCGCAGAAACAGGGATTAGTGTGAGCAGAGCATTCATGGCCGCATGTAGCAACCTTTTTCCGTGTTCATCATCGTCACATAAGCTAGAAAAGTACAACAAAAACCTGAAGAATGAAGGTTAAAAAAAAGTCAAACTTAACAGATTCTTCAAATTTCAAAAGAGTGAGGGTGGGTACAATTTTTGGACCATGTATATCTGATCCGTAAACACTGTTAAGAACGATAATACGCATGACCAGCTAAGAATCAATAAGCATTACCAGGTTCAAATCGACTTAGCCACCTTAAGTCGTTTCTAGCTGTGGTACCAAGTAATTAGGCAGTTCCATATCAAAAAATACAGCAAACCACAGACGAGCATTTTTAATTTCATAGCTTAATAATTCAACCAACTTGGGTTCATTAAATATACAGTTACAAATTAAAATGTGGAGGTGAGGGAGCAAATGACACTTCTTTTTCCATCTGTACATCACAAATCCTTCAGGGTAGTTTATTAAACAGACTTCTTTTCTATAGCATTGGAAAACTAATATAACAATTGTAGGTGTACATGTGATGCATGATTACCAAAGATTTAGTCATCAACATATGCAAAAGGTTTTAAGAATTAAAAGGTTAAGATAAAAAAGTAAAAATAAAAAGATAGTAAAATGTCCAAACTTACATGCCCGATGGACAAACAGCCAGTTTTTCCAAACCACCGCCTATCTGGACAGCCCGGATTGAAGTATCCTGCTCAGGAAACAAAGCTTTGGGGATAGGGGAGCAAAGGAAACAAGAATTTTTAGTTCAATTGACTTTCTTTTGACAAACCAAACTAACATAGCCAGAGTTAAATCTTACATCTGGGAGGATATACAAGCAACAGATTTGCTATATCTGGCCTCAAGGAACTGGTTGTAATACATATTCCCCTAGCCACCTTTCTTTGATCATCTTTCAGAGTTAAGACTTGATGACTTTTTCTCAGGTCAGGTGCAGATGAAGCTGCTGGAAATGGGAGTGTGAAGGTCGGATCCATAACAAGCCGATGACTAAAATAATCCTCGCCAGATGCTAATCTAACACCCTTATATTGCCCACTAGTCTGCAGAAGTCTCCAGCAATAAGACATGTTAACAAATTTGCAACTGTCAGGCACAAATGAATTTACTTTAACAAATATGTTAAATTAAAAATCACCATGAGCACACATGCGACAATACCTTGTCCACTAGTAGAGCAGTCACTGGCATATGCAAAACCTGGACGAAAGATTTTTCAGACAAAGATAAGTATCACAGCTGTCTGTAAGTGCGTGCATATGTACGTAGGCATGCATGCATGCATGTATGTATGTATGTATTTGTACTTCAGTGAATTTCATTGATTAAGATTACTTTTAGTAGGAACTAATACACATGAACATATCTCCAACTGCTTTTAAAGTGAATAAATAGAACTGTAACATTGAGCTATCTTAAGCTACACTATTATGTTCTTTCTATAAATATCATGATGTAAAAACATATGGAAATGCAGAGTCAGAGATAAACTGAAACTTTCAAGAAAACAAAGAACAGAAGTTATATAAGAACACACAAATTCATCGAATAATAAAAAAAAAATAAGGGAAAATGCTATTCCTTGAAAGATAGTAACAGATACTTCCACTTTAACTTACCTGAATGCAACCTTTAACAGCAGCACGCCGGGAAAATGCTTGCGAGAACTCCCCATTACCATAAAGAGGATAAAGAAAAGCCCCAGGTGCATTTGAAAACCTACGACGAACAAGAAGGATAAGGAACCAATTTGGGGAGTACTGATGCAAATATCTCGTTTTATATAAATTCGAGGACCACCATAAGTTTTGATTCAAGGGCCACACGAATCCAAAAGCTCAAGTAAGAAACACAAGACGTCTAAGAAGAAAAGGTCTCCATTCTGAATCCTTTAACTTCAATGAAAATGACAGGATTCCACCTATTTATAGTTCCTTCTTGTTTCTCCTTTTAGATAGATACACTTCTTCTCCATACTCATACAAATTTGAAGTTTCTTGAGTTTTTTTGTTACTCAAGACTTATCTTAGAACCTTCAAACTAAGCCTAGCTGATAAAAAATTAAACACCTTCAATATTGTCAATATTATATGGGTTGAGGTCCAGTATCACTCAAACAGTACTACACAGGTCCCAAAACATCATAAAATAAACGTGTGTGTACAAAACATAAAGAAAAAACTAACCTGCCAACTGATTTTTGGTAGAGAGCTAATCGCTCAATCCCATCTCTTGTCTTCAGTATAGTTTTACAGACATCCAAGTTGTCTTGATCATAATCTAGCATGGAAATGGAGTACAGAATAATCCTATATGGAAGAAAACAGAAAACATTCTAAGAATACTGGAGAGAAAATCTATTTGAGGCAGTGAAGCCAAATGGAACAAGTGAAGCCAAATGGAACAAGCGAAGCCAAATGGAACAATTAATTTGAGAAACAGTTTTCAGGACAATGAAAAACACGACTGCTTTCTTGGTGTAGCTTACTCTAAAGACAATTACCGTTTTGTTTCTAGAAAAATAACTGAATCTCAATTCCTTCTCCTTTTTTCATTACTTATAGATGGTAAGAAGCAAAAAGTACTAATGGGTGTCATATAAATGCTTCAATTTCAAAGAAAAATAACGACTGCCTGGTGAAGAAAAGGGAAAGAATAAATTATCCAGAAAATTAAAGCAATCTTATCAAGGCAAGTGAGGCATGATAACCAAGTATTGTCAGTAAAAGATAAAAAATGCACTGTGATCTGTACGATTTTATCTTGGGTGGCAAGCGCATCCTCTTTAAGAAATCAACCAACGGGCTCTCCAAATCATCCTCTGAAATGTTTGAACTTTCACTCCCTTCATCACCACCTTCAGAGGCTGCCAAATGCTGCTGAACAAGCTTGAAGAACCTCATCAGCTGGTTCTTCTCTATAAGACTCAGGCTCCTGTCTTTAAATATTGCTGATCGAGAGTCTGGCACATTCCATAACTCCCCACTCTCATCACAAATGAAGCTCGCATTGATGCTCTTGAAGTCCATATAAGAGTTTACGCCTGATTTAATTATAAGGTCAATGGCTTTATCAGCACAAAACAAAAGCCTTGGCCCGCCAAGGTCAATATAGAATTTTTTGGAGTGCTCTGCAAGGATTTCTGGGGCATAGTTGGAATTCTCAATGTTGGAGTAGAGTGATTGGGAGTTGAGACTTAAGGCAGTGTAATCATGGCTGCTACTTGTAGATGTTGTATCAGGGGTGGTGGAGACTGGGGTAGCATGGGAGTTTAGGAAGGAGGTGAGATCATTAAGGTGAAGAGAGTTAAAATGGCTGCCATAAAAGTCATTTTGGTCTAGATGGAGGACAGTTTTTCCAGCCGAAGAGGCTGCGGCAGCAATTACTGATTCATGGAATCCTGTCCCAATAACAATAAGGTCAAATGTAGTGTTTTCAAGTTTGATTGGATCGTACGAAGATAAGTCACTCATGGTACCGGATGGAAATATGGTTGAAAGTCTCAGTCAAAGACCCTGTCTTTGAAAGATCGGAGACAAAGAGAATGATCTTGTAGGCACAAATTTACTTGAACTAAGAAGCAGAGTTCAAACCAAACCTACAAGAAACCAAAGCAAGCAAACAAGAAACTCAAAGTTAATACAATACTCATGGAAAATTAACCACAAATGACGAATGTTTACCAAAAATTAAGTTCTGGGTATCGATAACCGTAGCAGTTTAGTCAATTGGCCCATTACTCTATTGAAAACACCAACATTCTTTCATGCCCGTAGAAGATCCCAAATCATTAATCCATCAACAGCAAGTGAACGAACAGCTACTGAAACTAAAGCTTAAGAAATATGAAATATAATTTGCAAGTTCAATATCATCATCATCTGAAACTAAGTAAGTAGAGATTGCAGAGCATAAGTCAGCTGATATTAATGGAGCAAAAGAAGACGGAATCAACAAATAGAAAATTAAATCCAAATCACTACCAGAAAGCAGAAGCTTTTGAAGGTCATTAGACTATTACTCACTAACACAGAAGGAAAATGAAGAGTCATGACCAAAGAGCTTACTGGAATTTCAGAGGGAGAAGAAGAAGCATGTCCGTCACCGAAGTCGAGCAAACCCAATTCCCTGACTGAGGTCCCTGATTGTTTAAATTGATTTTTGAGTTTTGAGTACTTTTGACCCACCGCCCACTTGAGTCTCTTCTTTAGTCTCTTCACGCTTCATCTTTCAAGAAAAGTCCAGAGGATTCAAAGCGGCGGTGAAGAGAAAAACTCTCGCATGAAGAAGGCGTCTCTTGCGGATTAAATACTTGAGTGAATAGAGTGGCTGAGCTGAGATGGAGGCGTCCGTCGCATGAAGGAGATGGGCGAAGGAAGGCGAGTGCGACGGGGGTGAAGAGATGTCAACGACGCGAAGGTGATTTCCTGAACTCGTGATGAAGACGACGCCGGCAGGTGCGATGGTGCGATGGTGCGATGGTGCGATGGTGCGAGTGCGTTGAGTTCTATTTTCAATTTGGGTGAGTTCAGTTCTAAATTTCTAATTTGTTCAATTTGGATGTAATTTTGGGTGTAATTTGTGTGAAATTTAATTTTGGGTGAAATTTGAGACAGGAATTTTTTTCGTATACAAATATACAATCTGGCCGCGGCGCTGCCGTGCTGCCCAGGAGCCGCCCAGCCCACGTGTGCGCCTAGGAATCCCCAAGTTACATAGCCTATATTCAGGGCGGCTTACCACCTCCTAGTGCCTAAGCACCACCTACCCTGTCATTTAGAACATTCAATATAACTGATCACAACATTGTAAAAACCTCAGCCCTTTTATTATACGGTTAATTTTCCTTTTTGTGAACTCGAAATAAAGCATACACGATAAAAAAGTTTTCCTCCAAGCTCTTGTCTTCTGGCCAAGTCAACAATTTAAGCACTTTTGTAGATATCATATATGAATTAATTCCTTAATTTAGATTCATCAAAATTAAAACTTAAAAATTTCAAATAATATGAAACAAGGTATTTGGATTGCCCAAATTTCCATTTTAAATTTCATATAATGAGGTATCATTTCCCAAATTCCATGTTTATAACAATAATTTATACACAAACATTAAATCTATGTTTTGACTTCATTCTATTTGTATATTATTCAAACAAAAAACTTCATAAATTCTCAAAAAATTAATTTCTATCAATTAAAATTCCGTTATTTTATTAAAATTTTGTAATCTTACATTTTTTTTCGTCCAAACACAGCCTTAGAATTTTTTTTTCTACAGATAACAAACCAATTAGTAATTAGTAGCTCAGCAAGGATTCATACAGTAAGTAAGAATATAATATCATAAATAAATCGAGTTTCCAAAACTGCACATGCACCCACAATCCACTCATAGAAGTATCAACCAGACGAAGACGTTCCCAAATTGCACAAAAACAAATCAAATGCAAAAATGATCTTGAATAAATAGTAGAAGTGTATTGATTCCTAGTGTTTGTACCACTCTCACTTTGTCACCCTAATCAATCTAGTTAAACAAGAAGCACGTTCATCATCTATATCAATCCATCTCAAATACACAAATATTTGTAGTTTTGCTATCCACCAAAGCTTTTGTTATTAACTATCCACAGTAGAAATTAGAAAAGAAAGAGAATCTACAAACCGCCCTAAGGTTCCGAGAGAGGCAGGTGCACTTATTCCCATTCTTGCCGCTCAAGAAACTCCAAGAACTTTCCTATTTTGGGTTTATGCGTATCAAGCTTTGAGACAACATCTCCTATTTAAGGACTTCTAAAAGCCACAATTGAATGTTCCCTTTTTGGCGAGTTTTTACCCTAGCCGCATTAGACATTTTTGGCTTTCGGTTTTCTAATTTTCGGGTCTTTTTCAAGAACTTGGACGTGGAGTTTGGGAGAAAAAGCCTGACTGTGTCTTCTGCTATGCACTACTTTCTTTCCATTGATTTGTATTCTGAACCGTTGTCTCTTATTATTAAATTCAATGCAAGTTTATATTACAGTGTTTTTCAATACAAGCATGCATTAATATTTTACTTTAGAATTGGGGCTACTTCAAGCCCTAGCCATATTAGTTTGTAGTTAGATTTCTGGCTCTTGACTGTGATTATTATGCATGTTGAATAAGTTGGACTCCTTTACTTCATGAACTTAATGTATGCCTATAAGTTTAGCTATCTTATTTGCATAAAATTATAGATGAATTCGCTTGAGTAACAATCATATTACCTTGCGAATTGTAGCATCACATTTAGGTCCCGTGAAATGTAGGATTTCATGCCACTTTTCTAGGTTAATGTGGTGCCGTGAAATTCTCTTATCACTTCGTGCATTGTCTAATAATGATAGACGTTTTGAGCATATGCCCTGTCGAAAACATGCTAAGTAAAAAGAAATAAATCTGTTCAGTGTACATATGCCTTGTCCTAGGCATGGGCACCTAATTCAGAAGTTGCATAATAGTTAGGTCAAGGAAGTCTAATGAGAACTACAATTGATTGGGGTCGATAGTAAGCCCTGATTCATCTTAATCAACAAACTTTAATCAATCAACATTCTTGCTTTTAATTGTGTTTTGTTAATTCACTGCGGAAACAACCGCCCCTAAAACACCTTGATAACCGCGCCACTCCTACTCTCGTCTGACAAATAGTCCAAATTTCAAAACTACCCTTAAGTGTTGTCAAACAAAGGATACTCGTACAACCTTACTGCCCATGCCTCTACCCCTCGATCCTCCTCGATTTCTAGATAGTGGCCCTAGAGGTTTAATCAAACCATTAAATAGTGTGAGAGGACAAACATACTTATGTAAAAACACATTTTCGAAACATAAACCTTTAACCCTCTATTTTTATAAAGCATGCATGCATAATATGAAATGTAAACAAACGAACAATCAGATTTCAAATAACATAAATCATAGACCGTAGGACTACAACAATCATAAAACACAGTAAACAGTCTGTGATAGGACTCGTCCCTAAATTTTACTTTAAAAATCGAGCTGGTCTTACTCCCATCTAATAACTCTTGCATGAGTTTTCCAAATCACCATAACTTGTCAATAAAAATTAAAATCCAACATTAATTTTAGACTTGAATTCTCCAAATTTTCTAGTATTAATTCTGAATTTTAAATATAAACATAATATGTGTAATCTCTAGCTACATTGAACTCATAAATTAAAATCATAAAACTTTCATGTTGACTAGACGGTGAAAGATTGCCGCACGCACCGCCGCGCCCCGGGGAGGCTCTCTGCGCCTGGTCGCCACACGCCAGCACAATGCTCGTCTTCAACCTCCAGTTCAGGATCTGTTTTCCTGGTTTTTGGGTCACCCGGCCTGCGAGTCTAACCTAGTTATAAAACTTAGTTTCCATGTCTATTTTTCACACTTTAACTGTTCATTTCCATCTAAACAAATCTAGAAGAGGATCTAGGGGCCTAAAATTAAGAAAAATTATCTCAAAATCCTAGTCTACATTCCCATGCTTTCGGCCATGGTTTCCTAACCATCTCCTAGGTTTTTCTTGCAAAATGACTAAAATACCCATATAGCCAAAATTAATAAAATGCCCCTACATTATTTTGACCTATATCTATCCTAGTTTCGAGTTCTTAATCTTCGGCCAAGGTTCCATCACCCTTTCCTGCCACTCTTCATGTTCAAACTATATTCGCATATGTTCCAAAATAACCTTAAGGACTCAGCCAAAATCCTAGTATCATTGGTTTGGTGCTAGAAGGCCTTGAAATGAAACCACGACCCATAGCAAAAAACATGGCTTCATGGGCTCTCGGCCAATTCTCAGGTCTGGACATCTCCCTATGTTTTCTCAGGTCTGGACATCTCCCTCATGATGTGGTTTGTTCATGGTGTTTATGGGTTTCGATCCATGTCCACCTAACTCCCCAAAACACACATAAAAGACACATTTATAGGTATGTAAGTCGGTGGATATTAGAGAGGAAAATCCTGAATTTCTGGACAAGTGTCACTTTCACAAAATATCTATCAAGCAAAATGACCAAAATACCCATGGTGACAAAATTACCAAAATTCCATGGATTGTTTTAAACCCATATCAACCTCATACGATCTCTGATTTCAAAGTACCGTCTGCCTATGAACTCAGGACACTGAAACCTATGTGAAGGTACGCACCAATTGTCCAAAAATTATCCGGATAGAAAAGTCAACTATTTGACCTTAAAGGGCAAAATCGTCATTTTTCTTTCTATTTTCCAATTTTACTTTTCTTGTGATTTGGGTTGTTACAACCTATCCTCCTTAAATTTTCCAATTTTACTTTTCTCGTGATTTGGGTTGTTGCAACCTACCCTCCTTAAAAAAATTCTTCCTCAAAATTTTAGAATTAAACCAACTTCATATCCGTACTCAAATTGGATAATGAGTTGCTTGAAAATTAATAAATTTACCGATTTCTTCTTGTTACTAATTGGAAAATTATGTTATTCATCAGAAATTCTGAGATCTCGCACGATCTTAACTAAAATAACCTTACGCATCCTTCAAGTCGTATCAACAATACCAAATATAACTGATATATTACTAGTCCCTAACCAGGCTCAACCAAGTAATAACTCAAGTAGCAATCACGCCACACTTGTTGCACTATGTGTAGGCCAATATCCCAACACTAACCAAAACAATTCAATATCCATCGGGGTATATCTATATTACCAAGTTTCCATATGACTTCCACCTCAAGAGTAAACTTATGACAGGACCATCCCCTGAGGGACATTAACCGTGCCCGATCCTGCTCCCGTCTGACAAGTCAGCTGAAGTTCCCCTATTTGTCATCAGTACTTGTCAAACCAGGGATAATCGTACATGTGCCCACTCATGCCTCCACCTCCCGAATAGCCTCGATCATCGCGCCACGACTTGGAGGGTCAATAAAAACACAAAAGGTGTGAGTGGACAAAAATAATTCAGTTATAAAACATGTTACAGAAAGACATTTCTACCCTCCACGTAAAACCAATGCATGCATTCGAAAACCATTTCACAATCCATTCCATTTCTAGTATAAAAAAAATCGTGTATGAAAATCAAAATCATTTTCCTTTGCTCAAACCTCGGCCTTAGCCTGAAACCATAAACACGGGGCCTCAGCCCAAATCATGAATCAAAAGCCAAGTACATAACATAACCCAAAAATCCATCAAGTCATATAAACCGGGTCATTGCCCAACACATCCCAAAACATCAGAAATCAACAGTAAATCACAAGTCAATCAATTTGCTGGATCTCAAGTGCGCCCGAGTCTTTAAACTCAAAACCATGCGCATAATCAGGTCTTCCCGGGATATCAACGAGTCTTTAAACTCAAATACAATCAATAGGCCTCGGGGGATATCACAATAACCGAGTCTTTAAACTCAAAACATGTCAATCAAGGGCCCTCCCCCGTCAATCAACCGAGTCTTTAAACTCAAAACCAGATCCAGAGGTTTTTCTTTTCTTTTTCCGGGTCTTTAAACCCAAAACCATTTTTCAATCATAACAAATCAAGAATCCATCATAGTCTGAATTCCAAATCATATCCATCATCCATTTCCAAATCCGAATTCGAAACCATTATTCCGTAAGCTAGCATCCGGAATAATCATTCCGAACCCAAATCTGGAAATCCACTTTCACGTTTTCGAAACCCGAAATCTCGTTCATCAAAACCACTGTTATGAACTGAGCATCAAGCTTGAAATCATTTTTTTTTTTCCAAATTCCGTTTCAAATCTTTGAAATCAAATCATCTTTTAAATCCAAAATTCAAATCATTAAAACCATGGTCAAATCATAACATACTCGAAATCTCGTAAAACGTGCACATCCGTAATACTCTTGGAATACGTGCCAAAACCGTAAATCATACTCAAAATCATAATCAAAACATTATTAAAACATGATATGCACAAATCATATAAAATTATCCATCAAACCATCATCAAAGCACAAAAGAAATCATAGTCTCGAAATACGTGAAATTACGTATTGCATATCGAAATAAGTATAAATACGGAAATCGTAATTACCATAAACCATAATCATAGTCATAGAAATCATAACTATAAAGCATAGAAAATGATGATGCATGCATTGAACTTTAGAAAACAAAGTCCACTCACACACCGTCCAAACGGCTCGCTTCCGAGCTGCACGTTTTTCCATGAATTCTGAAAATCATAATCCATGTCCAAAATCAATATCGAGGGTCACTAACACTCCAATATACATCATATACTTTTCCCCAATTTTTCCGGGATTTAAATATGTATTTTAAACGTATACGAAAACTTCGGATACTCTGAACACTATCGAAACGATATCTGATATCCTCGAAACTAGTGCCAAAATGTTCGTTACATTGAAAGGAGCAAGTTTCATGTTGAACTCACCTCGAGATCCAGTTCCACGCGCCGCCGTGAGTGGCTGCACGTGAAGCTTACGCGCTGCTACAGTAAAGTCACTGTTCATCGTCTCTGTAACCCGATCATCTGCTAAACGGGTCATTTAACCCGCGTACTGACCCTTTCCAATCCCTGCGAATCTCAACTTATTTTCTTCAATTGATTCAGTTAAAAGCATCCTAATGAAGCTAATTATGGTTATGTAAGTCCAATTTCATTACAACGTACCTTAATCCGTGAATTCAAGCTCGAGATTTCGAAGAACATTTGAACACTGTTCCTTTATCAGGGTTCACCGATTCCCATCATTTTTCCTCAATTGATCAAACCAAAAGCTTCGTAGAACTATCACAAACTTGTCTTTGATCTCAATTGTACCGTCCAAATCCTCCAATTACACACCTAACCTTCGAATTTTTGAGGCGTCGAGGTACTCCGTTCAAGGTCAAAACGACCTCATTTTCCTTTGTTTTTGAAGCCATTCGAGTCGTCTGGGTTCCAGAGAGCTAATTCCAATCTCAATTGTAGTCATAAACATCCACAATTTTAACTTCTACTATTGATCACACTCAATTTTGATAATTGGATTTCGGGTTTTTTACAACAGCTCTCTCTGATTTTTTTCCCATTCCCTTTCTCTCTGTAGTTCTAATCTCTTCCCAGTTAATCCAATCCCTCAGTGATTCAAACGGTTGGGCGGTGGGGTGTTGATCAATCACACACACTCTGTTTTTGTTTTAAAACTATGCTCACACATACACGGGTTCTTCACTTCAACACCGTTGCACAATTGCCTTTGCCACTAATCTCATTTAAAGAGTGACAAATGTAACTTAGTGGCATCATCAGGGATGAATCAGTCCAATCACCATCTGTAACAACCCGTCCCGAGAATTGGGATTAGTAGAGTGTTTAAGGTGTGGTTAGTAAGGTTAATCAGGGGTTAGTTGGTCCCGATGGGGTCACTTCACTAGTGGAGAATGACGATTTTGCCCCTGATTCGGGCAAAAATGTTGACTTTTATTTCGGGTGGTCAATTGGGTATTGACCAGGGACCAGGACGTAATTTAGGACGTCATGAACCCGTAGACATGTGGTATGTTTGATTCCGACATCCAAGGAGGAAGTTGTGATGTTCGGAAGGTCGAGGGTATTATCGTAATTTTGGTAAAATAGGGGGAAAAGTTGACTTTTTGTATAATCGGGTTTTGGTAGGTTGACTTAGCATGGTTGGGTAGATCTTGTCGTCCTGAATTCAATGACAGGCGGCACGTGTTCATCGGACTTACGAGGCGAGAGCTACGGGTCTAGGAAGTTTCGGTAAAACCGTAAAAATATGTTAAACAGAAGGGTATTTTAGTCTTTTTGGGTTTATGGGGATTTGTGCAGAGAGAAAGGAATGGACGGCTGGGGTTTAAGCAGATGGAATAAAGATTGAAGGGATGGTGACACATGGCAAAGGGCTAGAGGGTTCTGGTGGAATCCTGTGTGTTCACAGCCCAATTATTTGGGTGGAACCGTGCATACCCGTGTTTGTTCTTCGACAAACACAGAGAAACAGAGTGTGAGAATTGAGGAGAATTGATCGATCTGGGTGCAAGGGTAAGTGATTAGCGAGTTGTGAGAGTGACAGTGAGGCAGGGCCGAGCTGGTGGTCGTGATTTGGCGGTGCAATCGTGCACGGCGGCACGGCGGAGCTGCAATCGAAGGTGAGATTCCTGTGCTCTGTTTTCCCGTGGAAATTCAATTTGAAAGTCGTGAGTCTAGGCTTAGAGTCGAAGTGATTGGAGGTCAGGGTTATGTTCAGGGAGGTCCTAGGAATGATTTGTGGTGGTCGCCGTGACGGGGGTGTCCACGGCGGAGCTCAGTCGCAGAGGGGTGCTCTGTTGCTCTGTTTCGGCCGTGAGCTTCGAACTCAAAGTCGACGAGTTTGGGGCTGAGTCGAAGGTAAAGGAGGTGTGGTCTAGGTTCAGTGAAGCCTTTGGGATCGTCTGGTGTTGCCACCGTGACGGGAGGTGACCGGAGTAGCCGGATCGTGAAACAGGGGTCTGAGGGCCGTCTGGTTCAAGCTTCAGTCGTGAAGCTGGGAGTCGAATCGAACCAGGAGAGTGAGGGGAATGGATTCGTGGTGTCTGGACGAAGCTGCAGGAGAAGAAAGGGAGTGCAATGGTGGCCGGACGGCGGAGAACGCTTCTCGCCGGTCCAAGCCACGGCGGCCGGTTCAGCACAGTGCGGGAGGATGATGATGGTACTGTAGCTAGGCGCGTGAGGGCCACGCGCAGCCACTTTGGGCGGCGCGTGGGGGCGCGTGCGGCGGCGTATGGAAAAACGATCAACTTGACTTTTGGTCTAGGAGTTGTGTTGAGTTCAATGGAGTTGGTTTCGAGTCAATCGGAAGTCGTTTGAGTGTAGTTCCGCGAGGGAGAATGTTTAGGGTCCCGGGCTTTCGGTTTTCGATTCGGGGATTTTTTTTAGGGAATTTAGGTGAGTGTTTGTAGACGTATTAGTGACGTAAGTTGACGGTGTTTGACAGGATCGGGATCTCCCGAGGAAGCCGAGGAACGGGCTGGACGTTCGGGACGCGAGTAGGGCTCAGTACTGTGAGTGGACCCTTTTTCTTAAACTCAATCATGCATAACTGTTTTTATATACGTTTTGATGGTTTTCCTTAAGACACTATGTTCATTGTATATGTTATGATGGTTTTCGAGACATGTTCGAGATTTTGCACGTTTTTCGAGAAAATGCTGGTTTTCGGATGTTGATGACATATTTGGGGATTTTCACCTATAAAGGTTTTCTGATAATGATAAATGGGTTAAGAAATATGAATTGTGATTACATGTGGTTTTGGTATGAAAATGGATATTTTTCCGGATTTGGGTTCGGAATGACGGTTCTGAACGCTGGAAGGGCTTCGGACCGGTGATTTCGGATTCGGGTTTGGATAAGGATTTGGTAAATGGTTTTCAAATGGTTTTGGGATTGGATTTGCTGGATCTGATTATTGGGTTTAAAGACCCGGATATATGTGACGGGGGACCGGCCGGATTGAGTTTAAAGACTCGGGAATTTAAAGACTCGGATATATTGATCTTTCCCCCGTAGGCCTTTGAGTTTAAAGACTCGGGAGTTTAAAGACTCGGATATTGTTAAGGCCTGGATTGAGTTTAAAGACTCGGGAGTTTAAAGACTGGGATAGGTCCAGCAGGTTCGATCGGGAAATGAGGATTTGATACGGTTTCTGATGCTCGTGTTATGGTTTCTTATGATATTTTACAGTGTTTCTGTTTCTTATGATGTTTTATAATGATTATTTTATAACTGTGTTCATAACTGTTGGTTATGCATGTGGTTTCAAAACGGAGGGTTAAAACTCGGTTCTCATATAAAGTGGTTTTGAACTTTTTGTACTTTTTGGTCCACTCACATTTTCTGTTTTAAATTGCCCTCCAGGTTGTGGAGCTAGCGCGGGGTCTTGACGTCGAGGCAATGTCCGAGGCATAGAAGTGACATGAGGGGTCCTAGAAGAGTTTAAAGGCTTCTGTGTGCGCGTACTTTATCAGTTTTTATTTTCCTTGTAATTTAATGCTATGCTCTGTAAACGATAAGCTTGGGATATTTTGTACTTACTCCTGCGTCTGACTGAGTTAGAGTGAGTTTTACTTGAGTGTTGTGTCGGGGAGTCAGATGAGAGCGGGATTTACCTCGGGTTTCGGGGTGAAACCGGGGTGGGTCCTGACAATTGGTATCAGAGCATAGGTTTGTCGAGTCGTTGGGTCTGTCGGTTTGTGAGGTTGTGTTTCAGTTGCTTAACTACTTCTATGCCTCTTTCAGTGTGCGGTTGACGATGCCTCCGAGACGTAGACCCTCTCCACAACCTGAAGAAGTAGCCAAAGAGACTGAGAGTACTACGATTGAGCGAGCCCAGCGGCTCGGGGCTACTACGTTTAGTGGTGGGGCTGATCCTGAGGAAGCCCAGAGGTGGATTACCCGACTTGAGCGGATTTTTGCGGTGATGCATTGTCCGCCGGAGGAGCGAGTGTTGTTGGCTACCTTTTTACTAGATGGTGCAGCTTATGAGTGGTGGTATACTCTTGAGTTGTCCGGTTGGGATGTCCATAGTGTGACCTGGGAGACGTTCAGGGAACGGTTTCTGGAGCAGTATTATCCTCGTTCTTTCCGGGATGCCAAGGAGGCAGAGTTTTTGCATCTCCAGCAAGGGAATATGACAGTGGCAGAGTATGAACGGAAGTTCCAGATGTTGTCTCGGTTTGCTCCTATTTTTGTGGCCACTGAAGCCGAGAAGTGCCGAAGGTTTGAGCTGGGTTTGCGCGGTGAGATTCGAGACGTAGTGACGGCTGGATCTTTTGCTACCCTCCGAGACTTGTCGGATGCTGCGGTGCGAGTTGAGGCTAGTTTGCCGGTGCGACGCCGGGAACCATCGATTCCTGGAGCTTCGAGCCAGCGGACACCGAAAAGAGGTAACTTCGGTGGATCGTCCTCGTCGGGCGATGATCGTTTTGGTAGGCCTGGCAGTGCCCAGAGTTCAGGATTTCAGGGGTACCGAGCACCGCCGACTCCGCAAGCGAGTGCGACGTCGGTAGCGTCTACGGGGAGACCGAGCAGTGGACCAGGCTGGAATGTGTGTTTCTACTGCGGGGAGCGAGGTCATTTCCGACGTGAGTGTCCACTGTTGCCACAGGAAGGTGGTGTAGGCAGAGGAGTAGCGGAGTCCGGACAGAGTACAGCGTCAGGGACGGCGGGCACTAGAGGAGGTGGTGGCACAGCCACGAGTAGTTCGAGGGGACGTGGTAGAGCGTCGGGATCTCAGGCCCGGGTGTTCTCGATGACTCAGCAGGAGGATCAGTCGATACCAGATGTGGGGACAGGTACTTGTTTCACTTTTGGTTGTTCTGTTGGTTTGGTTGTTGGATTTCGGGGTAGAGTCTAGGAGTTTTCCTAGAGGACTTGGAGTGTACAGTAAGTTCCGTAGCAGGTTGACGGGAAGTAGAGGAAAGGAGTGACTATAACTGATCGATCGGAGACTATGGAAGGAGAGAACCCACAAGCTAGAGTTTGCCTCTAGGATTTTGTGGAGTTAGTCCGACCGTGGCCGGAATAGTAGCCGAGGGAGATGGGTGGACGATTGTTTGGGTTAGTAGTCGAGTTGGTTCGGGCAGGTAGGGTGGTTGTATAAGAGGATGTACTCTATGACTTCTGTCGGGTACTGTGAAATGAGGTATTTTATAATACCTTTGTTTTCTGTTCATAGAGTTTCCCTTGCGTACACCATGCAGTTGTTACATAGCTAGGGTTGGCTGTGGTAACAGTAGTTGGGGATGGAGTGAAATACCCAAGGTGGAGATGATAGACAGGGAACCTAGGAGAGGTTGTTCCTTACCGGGTAGGAGACCCTAGGTGTTGGGAACTAGCTGTGGAATTTCGGGGTCGAAATTCTTTTTAGGTGGGTAGATTGTAACAACCCGTCCCGAGAATTGGGATTAGTAGAGTGTTTAAGGTGTGGTTAGTAAGGTTAATCAGGGGTTAGTTGGTCCCGATGGGGTCACTTCACTAGTGGAGAATGACGATTTTGCCCCTGATTCGGGCAAAAATGTTGACTTTTATTTCGGGTGGTCAATTGGGTATTGACCAGGGACCAGGACGTAATTTAGGACGTCATGAACTCGTAGACATGTGGTATGTTTGATTCCGACATCCGAGGAGGAAGTTGTGATGTTCGGAAGGTCGAGGGTATTATCGTAATTTTGGTAAAATAGGGGGAAAAGTTGACTTTTTGTATAATCGGGTTTTGGTAGGTTGACTTAGCATGGTTGGGTAGATCTTGTCGTCCTGACTTAGCATGGTTGACTTAGCATGGAAAAGATAATTTTGCCCTTGGATAAGTCAAAATGTTGATTTTTTGACAAGGAAATCCTTCGGGAATTCCGAGAAGACTATTAAGGAGGTATCAGGATCCTAATTTCATAGACAAATGACACGCCAAAATTCGAGATCGGATGAATTGATTACGGGTCTAAAAAGGTAAAGGGCATTTTGGTAAACATGTTTCTAAGGGTATTTATGTAATTTCATGTTGAAGGATAAATGTGATGGTGACGCTTGTGCACATCTCCTCGGTTTTTGTTTTTGTGGGTGTGTGTGCACCGCCAAGGTGTGGCGGTAGTGATGTGTGTATATGGTTATATGTTGTATGGGTTTTATGTAAAAAAAAATATGTGTGCAAAATTCTCCAAAACGAGAGCTTGAGAGAACCAGACGATCAAGAACAATTGAGTGCAAAGGAGAAACAGAGA
This sequence comes from Prinsepia uniflora, assembly GCA_032719365.1. NCBI lineage: Eukaryota > Viridiplantae > Streptophyta > Magnoliopsida > Rosales > Rosaceae > Prinsepia > Prinsepia uniflora. Next base: position 66,546,597 of record CM064864.1, read on the forward strand.
GAGAGGACGAGAACAGAGTCAGATTCTGTGGAATTCTGGAATTTTGGGGAAAAAAGATTGGACCGTGAGTTTGAATTTGGTTTGAGGAATTGGACTTCAATCGCTCAAATTGATATTGTAAGTCTCTTCCTTGAAGCATTTCGAGCAGGATCATTGAAAAATTGAAGAGAATTACGCAGAGGATGAGCCTAGAACTTGTTAGAAACTAGAACCGAGAGAGTGGTTAGAAGCTCATGATCAAGGAAAGTATGGCCCTCAAATTGGATTGAGGATTGTGTTTAGGAGTTAATGGAGAATAGGTATGTGTAATTAATTGGGAAAAAAGGATGAATAACTGGACAGAGTTGAAAACGGGTCGCGAACTGAGTTGGGACTCGAGTTGTAGACCCGACACAGGGAAGAAGATAGTGAACAGTGCTAGCGCGTGGGCCTCACGCGCAGCCACTTCAGGGGACGCGTGCCAACGATTCTAGGGATACAACCAACATAATTTTTTACCATTCAATGTTACGAATATTTTGGCACAGGTTTCGAGTCAATCGGATACCGTTTCGGGGTAGTTTTGGTTGTCCGAAGGTTTAGGGTTTTTATCTTCGTTTAAAAATCCCAAAAAATTATGGGATTAAAATAGAAGATATTTGGAATGGTTTGTGACCTTTCAATGTGATTTTTGCAGGTTCTAAGATTCCCAGAAATTACGAAAATGTGTACAAAGCGGGATTCGGTTATACGAACGGTGTGTGAGTGGACTTTCTTTCTCTAAACTACCATGCATGCAGAATTACATGATTTAAATGTGTTTCTATGTGATATGAATGCTATTGGAGTGATTGTGGATTTTATGTGAGTATTGGTGCAATATACACTTTTAAATGCACTCCATGACCACCACAGGCTACCAAAGAAGATCAGCGATGGAAGAACCTACATGGTCTATAGGCGGATTCTAAAGGTGAATAGTCCAGAGTGAACCCCCCCACCCAACCCCCCCGCGCACCCAATGAAGCTGCCTTAGCCACCACAACACCATGAAATCACAACTACCAAAGGGGAGAAAACTAAAATTGAAATATTTCAATGAACCAATCGGAAAAAAGGGTGAGCAAGCTACCAGTGCACTATGTGCTTCCATAATCGATTTAACAAGTGTAATATGTACTTTTAAATGCACCTCTTGACCACCATGTGTAACGACCCGTATCGAATCTCGGGATTATATTAGTGGCTAATGAAGGATTAGTGAGATTAATCGGTGATTAGTTAAGTGACTTCGGACGAACGGTGCAAAATGACCATCTTGCCCCTAGAATGGGCGAAAGGTTGACTTTTGAATCAGGCAGTCAAACGTACTTTGGCCGATGACTGTGACGTAGTTTGGGACGTCACGAGTCCGTAGACAGGCGGCACGTCTGATTCCGACGTTTGATGGAGAATTTATGAGCTTCAGAAGTTGAGGAGCATTTTGGTAATTTAGTCTAAAGGGTAATTTGGTCATTTTTTTGCATTGGGAAGTGTGCCCAATTGAAGTGGGACACTTGTCCCTTGTCTGAAAAACTGTGGAATCCTCATTCACTGACAGGACCCGCCGCAATCCCATTGGGACCACCTGAGGACGTGTCCAGCTCCCGTCTGACAACGACTCCAAACATACTAAAAGTACCCTTATTCGAAAACAAAATACTTCAAATTAAATGAATAACGTTCAACAACATAGTTCAGAGTAATAAGCTGTCAGACTAGGGATAGTACAATACAAAACATGAGCACGATAGTCAGGGTACATAAATAGTGCTCAACCTACCCACTTGGGGTGTACAGTGCACATCGAACTAGACTAATCCTCGTCCTCCGGATCCTCTTTTAATTTCGTGTCACGGCCTGGAGGGGTCAGTAAAACATTTAAAGAGTGAGTGGACCGAAAATAAACAATTTATAAATCAATTTAATAATAAAGTAAATCATAAGGTTTTACCCCTCCGTTTTCCAAATCTTGCATGCATTTGAAGTAAACATAGTATCATAATAGAATCATAATCACAGAACCATATAATAATCGAAAGGGAAAAACCAACATACTAGTGCACTGTAAAACCCAACCCCAGCATCCCCGATGCCTAATAATGATGTCATGATTCTATGGCTACGCGTTGCCACTCAGGGTTTCAAGCCTGAGAACTTCCCTAGGTCCACTAGTGTCCGGTATCCTGGTCACTGCCCGAGGTATACTAAACATGCCTTCCTGAGAGTAAGCAACCCAACGAGGGTCAACTCCTCTCAGTCAGTGCCCCCTGACTACTCCAAGGTCCACCCAGGCCAACGACCCTCCCTGGAGCAGACAAGATAGAAAGGTAGGAAAGTACAGCACAATAATAATATAGTTACCATGTGTCCCCCGGACATCCCTGAAAAACATTCCATATATAATCCAGACGGGTCTCATGCCCAAAACATCATAATATGTAATAAGCATCCCCATATAGTACCCATAATAATCCCATCTAAATCATAACATGGAATAGTAAAATAGTTTATGCATACAATCGTTTTAGAAATCAAATAGCCCACTCACACACGGTCCTCGCTGCTTAACGACCGCCTAAAACCTGTATTAACATGTCCAAGAGTCACTAAATGACCCTACTAGTTCAATACTAAAACTCTAGAATAGATTCGTCCCGAAAACATAGCCCGGGCACTATTCATGAGGCTTCAAACCTCATTTTAACCATCCTAACGATCTCTGATCGACACGAAACCACCGCCATTGGATCTGTATCGTTGAAACCTTGAAAATGGTACCGGCCCCACCAAAATTACTGTTCACACGCGCCTCCACGCGCCTAGTCAATGCGTGGTCAACGCTACTACAGTGTTGCTGAAGTTAGCATGACTTCATCTCTAACACATGTCAGAGGACACGTGTCACTCTCTGGTTGGTCCCTAGTCTGACATTTTTTGACATGATGATGTCACTCGGGGGTGGTGGAAATCTAGGCAAGTCCTCTGGAAATACGTCAGGAAATTCCCGTACTACTGGAATATCCTCGATCTTCAAAGATTCATCCAATGACTCTACCACATAAGCTAGGTAACCCTGACACCCCTTCTGTAAAATTTTAGTAGCTGTGAGCGCAGTTATTAGCTCGGATGATGAGTCTCCACACTCTCCCTTGAAGATCACCTTCGGTAAACCCGGACTCCTCTATGTCACCCGTTTGTTGCAGCAGTCGATGAGCGAATAGTGTTCTAACAACCAATCAACTCCGAGTATAACGTCGAAGTCGTGCATATCCAAAATGATCAAATCGGCTGGAAACTCTACACCTTCAACTTCCACTGGATAAGCTCGTAACACCTGGTTCACTTGATAGATCACCCCCATCGGCGTACCCACACCCATCTCGCTCTCGAGTGCAGATACCTCACAGCCCAAAAGACTCGCACAGCTTCGTGAAATAAATGAGTGAGTCTCCCTAGAATCCATCAATACACGAACGAAAATATCAAAAATGAATAGTGTACCTGTCATGACTCCCGAGGCAGATCTGGCCTGCTGGTGTGTGACTGCATAAACACGAGCCTGAGGTCTGGCCGCCCGTCCACGTCCTCTAGCTCCTCCATCACGTCCACGTACTCCACCGCGTCCACGGCTACTGGCAGCCTGAGATGCTGAGCTCTGCACTGAAGTGGCACTGCCCCGAACTAACGGGCAATTAGATGCATACTTTCCTGGCTCCCCACAAGCGAAACAAGTAACAGCTCTCGGCCTGCCCGAGTGTCCTCCTAGCGAGTCGCTCATGGGTGAGTACTGATGCTGCCAAGAACCAGATCGCTGCCCTGACCTCTGAGGACTACCGAAACGACCAGAACGTCCCCGACTGCCTGAAGATGAAGATCCCCAAGAATTTCCTCCCTTCGTGCTCTGATGGATCGAAAATCCCAGGTGAGGATGATCACGTCGCCGTGCCTCTCCTGCAGCTCGCTGCCGTTCCAGAATGCTGTTCTCGACCCTTGTTGCAGCATCAGTCAGATCCCTCATTGTGGCGAAGGGGGTCGACGTCACCATCGCTTGTATCTTTGCTTGCAGTCCCCACTCAAATCTGTGGCAAAGATCCTCCTCGGTGATCACAAAGTTCTCGGCGAAGCGAGACAGCATGAAAAAATTCTCCTCATACTCCGCCAATATCTGGCTCCCTTGCTGGAGCTGTAAGAACTCGGCCTCCCGGGCGTTGCATAACGACCTCGGGTAGTACTAGTTGGGGAATTGCTCCCTGAAGGTCTCCCAAGGGATGGTATGGACAGTCGAGCACTAGGTTGTGCCACCAACGGTAAGCGCTCCCATCCAGCATGAAAGTTGCTAACACCACGCGCTCCTTGGGTGGGCAATGCATGACTTCAAAGATCCTCTCCCAGCGGTCGATCCACTAGTGCGCCTCCTCGGGGTCGGTCCCCCCGCTAAAGATCGTAGCACCCAGGCATTGGGCCCTCTCGATACTTGCAGTATCCACATCTCGCCCAACATCCTCCTCAGCATGTGCACGAGGATCTCGTCTTGGAGGCATATCAAAAACTGTTAAGAGGCAAATAAGTTAAAGGATGTCTAAACCGACAATGTACGGTACAAACCACTAACCTAATACACTGATTGCTAATCCTAGTGCTCTGATACCAAGTTGACAAGACCCGTCCCAATCCCACTGGGACCACCCGGGGACGTGTCCCGCTCCCGTCTGACAACGACTCCAAACATACCAAAAGTACCCTAACTCGAAAAGAAAATACTTCAAATTAAATAAATAACGTTCAACAACATAGTTCAGAGTAATAAGTTGTCAGACTAGGGATAGTACAATACAAAACATGAGCAAGATAGTCAGGGTACATAAATAGTGCTCAACCTACCCACTTGGGGCGTACAGGTGCACATCGAACTAGACTAAGCCTCATCCTCCGGATCCTCTTCTAATTTTGTGTCACGGCCTGGAGGGGTCAGTAAAACATTTAAAGAGTCAGTGGACCAAAAATAAACAGTTTATAAATCAATTTAATAATAAAGTAAATCATAAGGTTTTACCCCTCCGTTTTCCAAATCTTGCATGCATTTGAAGTAAACATAGTATCATAATAGAATCATAATCACGGAACCATATAATAATCGAAAGGGAAAAACCAACATACTAGTGCACTGTAAAACCCAACCCCAGCATCCCTGATGCCTAATAATGATGTCATAGTTTTAAGGCTACGCGTTGCCACTCAGGATCTCAAGCCCGAGAACTACCCTAGGTCCACCAGTGCCGGGTATCTCAGTCACTGCCCAAGGTATACTAAACATGCCTTCCTGAGAGTAAGCAACCCAACGGGGGTTAACGCCTCTCAGTCAGTGCCCCGTGACTACTCCAGGGTCCACCCAGACCAACGACCCTCCCTAGAGGAGACAAGATAGAAAGGTACACAAGTACAACACAATAATAGTATAGTTGCCCTGTGTCCCCCGGATATCCCTGAAAAACATTCCATATATAATCCAGACGGGTCTCATGTAACGCCCCGGAAATTTAGAAAATGTAATTTTGTAACATAATGAATAAATGACGTTTTTACCCTTGTGAATAGTATGGTCAAATTGTTGACTTTTTGATTGGTGAATCAAACGGATGTTGGCCGATGACCGTGACGTAGTTCGGGACGTCACGAGTCCATAGACAGGTGGCACGCCCAATTCTGATAATCTGGGAAAACGTTATGACGTTCGGAAGCCCAAGGGCATTTTCGTAATTTGGGCGAAAAGGGGGGAAAATGTTGACTTTTTGTTTGCCAACTAATTTTCACACGATTCGAAGACCGTTAGGTAGGCCTCGATGCCCGGAGTACAACGACAGGCGGCACGTCGAAAACGGAGTTCGGATACGAACGTTACGGGTCACGGAAGACTAGGGGCAAAATGGTAATTTGTCCAACCAAGGGCAAAATGGTCTTTTGGCCTTGATCAGACTTGTCCTTTGTCTGATTCTCACCCCAGGAAACAAGGAATCGGGTCTTAGGGGAAAACATAATCATATGGTTTTAGACATAATTCCCTAAATTGGGGTTTGTCCTAATCATGCCAAATTAACAACAAATAACACCCATTTGTCTCAGCCTCATTATGATTTGTGTAATTGAGAAACCGAATTGAGAGAAATTGAACTCGAGAGACTGAGAGGTGACGGGTACAACCAGTTCGAAAATCCTTGAAATTGGGGGAAAATCAAATTCGGATTTGGGAGCCAGGAGAGGAGCAATTGAGGATTACATTGAGTTACTAGGATCAAAACGAACAGCTTTGCAACAAAAACGAGAAGAAATCGTGTCGAATTGAGGAAGAACAGACGCTGCCATGGCTGCCAAAAATCGACCTTGAGTTCAGATACCTAGAGGTAAGCTCGTTTGAAATTGATCATGGAAAATTGTTCCTTATACTCTCACGATGCTAACCATATGAATTAATTGAAAAATCAGGCACGGAATCGTGAAACCCGAATAGGAGACCCGTCGAAGTTCGATTGTGAGTCGTGAAGATTTGGACCTTGATTGAGGTAATTGGATTCACAGAACTGAAATGAGGTTGGATTATATGAGATCAGTTGAAAGAACGGATCGATTTGAGGTCGAATTGATGGAGTTTGAACCGGATCCTATCGCGGGTATTTCAACCCGTTTATCAGATAAACGGGCGAGAACGACGCACTATAGCAGTACTGTGCTAGGCGCGTGGCTTTCACGCGCAGCCACTTGCGGCGGCGCGTGACGGCGCGTGGGGTGGATTCCGGCAAAGTGTTCAACATGAAACTTTATGTTCTCGATGATACGAACCTATCCGCGTTGGTTTCGGGTCAATCGGATATGGTTTCAGTGTAGTTCCGAGTACCCGACACGTTTAATTTATATTAAAATAATATTATAAAATTCCGACAATTAAGGGATTCTTATATGAGGAAAATATGATAGTCTAGTAACCTTAAATTACTTTGTTTGACAGACTGGAATATTCCCGGGACGTCGGAGGAAAATGAACAGCTCGAGGCTGAACAATCGGGACGGTGTGTGTGAGTGGACTTTTGGTTTTCTAACTGTGATGCATGCATATATGGTTTAAAATGCTTATTTATATGAATTTCTATGATTTGACATGATTGATGCTTTGATTCGGTGATTTCTCGATTCTCTCGATTTTATGATTATTATATTATTATATTTTGGCACGATTTTCGAGAAATCATGAAATTGGTTAAAAATGATATTGTGGGCGTGAGAACCCAAGTAAATAATGATTTTGACTCGAATTTGGAGTTACATGTGAATTTGATGATTTTTGTATTCTCGTGATTTTCTGATTATTTTAATCAGTCTTTCGGACACGTTTTACGAGGAACGTGCAAATGATGTTTTGGGCTAGGCCCAGATTGAAAATGATGTTTTGACTCGGGTTATGAGTCAGGAAGTTGAAAATGATATTTGGACTCGGATTATGAGTCAGTGATTGATTTTATGGATTTACGTGATCGTGGCAACTCGGGTTTACGGTTGCACGGATTTACGTGAAATTGATATTTTGGGGTTGGGACCCAATGGAATTGTGTTTCTGATTGGATTTGTATTTCCATGTGATTATATGATGATATTGATGATTTCGGATTTATAAAGTAAATCGGGACTTTGGTTAATTTAGGGCTGAGACCCTGTGTCGATATGTGATTCGATTTTCTATGCAACTGTTTTTCACTGGTTTTTGTGATGATAAAATGTTGCGGATATTTAGGGCTTTCGGGAGAAAATATGTTTTTCCCCGGAGTGAACCCTGGAGATAACGCTCGCCTTCGGGATGGAAGTGTTTACCCCGAAGAGGTCACGTAGCACGGTCTTTGTCGAGCAGCCGAGGGAGGCTTGACTCAGATCAGATGTGCTGGATATACATAGATCGGTAAGTGATGTGTTCACTAGATCTGGATTGCCGGCTGGTGATGTGTTCACAGCGGCGGATGCTCGGATTTTGAGCGGTCCTTGAGCCTATTGATATGCACGCGTTGCAGGGATAAACGTGACTCTAAGCAACAAGATATGGAAATAAGTCCCGTGGTTTTGTGGAAATTGTTTTGATTGATCCACTGAACATATTTAATTGATTTCCTATTATTACTCGTGTTTTATGATATGCATGCATGTTTGTGAAAACTGGAGGGTAAGAAATGTGTTTTGGTAAATGTATTTATCAAACTTTATTTTGTCCACTCACACCTTTATTGTTTTATGCACCCTCCAGGCCAGTGCACAGGTACGAGGGCTAGAAACGAGGCGAGCGAGGCAAAAGAATAAATAGACCGTTGCGCACTCAGACACTCTACAGAGTAGGAATTTGACCCCTATCTGTAATAGTACCTATGCTCTGTATTATCTTTGACTAGTCAAACTTGTGACGTCATTGGTTTGTAAAACTTAACTATCCCTTGTCTGACAATGTTTTCGGGATTTGTTGTGTGTTGTATGTATATAAGTTTGGTTACTTTCGGTAATTTTTTAGTTATTGTCAGACGGGAGTAGGATTCATCACGACTATCGAGGGATAATCGGGATGGGTCTTGTCATCTCATGCCCAAAAAATCATAATATGTAATAATCATCCCTATATAGTACCCATAATAGTCTCATCTAAATCATAACATGGAATAGTAAAACAGTTTATGCATGCAATCCTTTTAGAAATCAAATAGCCCACTCACACACGGTCCTTGCTGCTCAACGACCGCCTAAAACCTGTATTAACATGTCCAAGAGTCACTAAAGGATCCTACTAGTTCAATACTAAAACCCTAGAACAGATTCGTCTCGAAAACATAGCCCGGGCACTATTCTCGAGGCTTCAAACCCCATTTTGACCACCCTAACGATCTCCGATCGACACGAAACCACCGTCATTGGATTCGTAACGTCAAAACCTTAACAATGGTACCGGCCCCACCATAAGTACTATTCACACCCGCCCCCACACGCCTGGTCAACGCGTGGTCAATGCTGCTACAGTGTTGCTGACGTCAGCCTGACATCGTCTGTGACACATGCCAGAGGACATGTGTCACTCTCTGGTTAGTCCCTGATCTGACATTTTCTGACATGATGACGTTATCACTGCTATAGTACTGGGTCAACTCGAATCACTAAAATTGGGTCGCCGTCGACCCGCAGCTTGACCCGTTTCCTGAATTCGTTTTCGGTCACCATTTTCAACACGGTTTATTCCTAAAGGATATTCTAAGTCTGTTCTACGAATCTATGACCTCAAAAATGGAAAAAAAAAAAGACGAGATCCATACATGGGACTTGAAGAAACTCACAGCTCTGCTCCGGTCGTCTTCTCCAGCAGTCCCGTCAGCTTGCAACGTGAAAACCAGCTCCCTTCGACTCGTCACTGCTCCTAGAAAGTGTCCCCACAAAGAGAATCAAAACCTAGACATTAAAAGGGCTCATTCGAAACTTTAGGAAAAACTGGTCTTCTCTGATTTCACGGCTTACCTCCGCCATGTCGCCGCCGTAGGTCGTGTCAACTACCTCTCTGATCTCCTGGGGTCCTAGCGGTCCTATCCTGGTCCTGGTTCGAGTCGAGGAGCTGGGGTTAGTTGGTTTGGGTTTCTTGGATCCGGATGTCTATCTCAGGTCTGGGGGGTTTCTCCTGGGTTTTTAAACAGAGGGAAGAGAGATGGGGTGGTGGCTAATGAAGATGAAGGTGGTGAGGATGACGGTCGTGGTCTGGTGGCAGGAGTGGTGGCTGGTCGGGTGTCTAGGGGTGGGTCTGTGTAGAGTAAGCCGTGTGTTCTTCAGAGTGGGAAATATGCATGTGTGAGAGAGAAAGATGCAGTCGTGCAAAATAAAGAAAAAGGAAGAGGAAATGGACGACCCAGATTCATTTGGGCAGGAAAATGAAGGGCTGGGGTTTAATGAGGGAAACTATAATATTTTAAAATGACCAATAGGCATAGGCCCAGCTTTATTGGAATAGTAATCTCTTTGTCACTCATCCGAAGGCTAAGATTAAATCTAACGACTTGCATAGATTTGAATATTTAATTATTATTTTACATTTGTTCTCGGTTCGTAAATTTCGTTAAAATCGCTTTTGTGACCATAACCTTTTCAAACGAAGTCCGATTTCGACGTGTCGCCTGTCTACAGATTCGTGACGTCGAGATCTACGTTATGGTCATGGGTCAAAGGCCTAATTATTTCCCAGGTCAAAAGTAAAAGTTTCCCCCTTCAAGGGTAAAATAGTCATTTCACAATAAAATAATAATAATAAAGGTTCGGGTCGTTACAACCTACCCACCTTACAAAAATTTCGTCATCAAAATTACTCAAACAAGTATGGGTACTACTATCTCATTAGATCCTTGGGTTCCCATGTCGCTTCCTCAGCGTCGTGGTTCCTCCACAGTACCTTAACTAGTGGAATCGTCTTGTTCCTTAAGACTTTGTCCTTCCAATCCAGAATTTGCACTAGCTGCTCCTCAAAGCTCAAGTCTGTAATCAATTCTAATGGTTGTTCTGGTAGTGCATGAGAGTCGTCCCGAAGGTATTTGCGTAGCATGGACACATGGAACACATCATGTACTCAGGAAAGTTCTGAAGGTAGCACCAAATGATAAGCCACTGGACTAATCCTCTCTGTGATCTCATAAGACCCGATGTAACGGGGACTTAACTTTCCACGTCGTCCGAATCGGATGATCCCTTTCCATGGGGATAACTTCAAGAAAACAAAATCCCCAACCTCAAACTCCAAATCTCGGATTCGTTTGTCAGAATAACTCTTCTGACGATCCTGGGCCGCCTTCAACCTATCTCTGATAACCTGGACTGTCTCATGGGTAATATCTATCAAGTCTGGCCCCATTGCGGTTCGCTCACCTACTTCCATCCAACAGATAGGTGTCCTGCACTGCCGACCATACAGTGCCTCATAGGGTGTCATCCCAATGCTCGCATGATAGCTGTTATTATACGCGAACTCCATCAATGGTAACCGGTCATCCCATGAATCCTAGAACTGCAACACGCAGACTCTCATCATATCCTCTAGTGTCTGTATTGTCCTTTCAAACTGCCCGTCGCTCTGTGGGTGAAATACCGTACTGAAATGTAAGTTCATGCCCAATGCAGTCTGTAAACTCCTCCAAAATCGAGAAGTGAAACGTGAGTTCGAATTTGACACTATCGACTCTGGGGTACCGTGTAGTCGGATAATCTCACTAATAAACACCTGAGCCAAAAGGTTGGGCTTGTAAGTCTCGCGTATAAGCAAAAAATGTGCTGATTTGGTTAGCCGGTCCACAATTACCCAAATCCCATCGAATCCACTCCGTGTCTTCGGTAACTTGAAGACAAAATCTATTATAATATGATCCCATATCCATTATGGGATCAGGAGTGGCTGCATAGCCCCATACGGTCGCTGTCGTTCTGCCTTGACCTGCTAGCAGATTAAACACTTACTGCCGAACTCAGCTATTTCCCTCTTCATCCCTGGCCACCAATAGTGGTCCCGGAGGGTGTGATACATTTTTGTCCCCCCTGGATGCATAGTATACGCTGAACTGTGTGCCTCATCCAAAATCTCTCTCCGTAACTCCGACACCGCAGGTACACACAGACTTCCAAGTTTCACTAACGTTCCATCACCCCGGACGGAGAAGTCCTGCCTCTATCAAAACGAGGTTTATGAGCTTTGAGCGAGGTTAACATGTGAGCGAGCGAGTTTATGGCTTAGAGAGCAGTTGGTTAGTCGAATAGTGTCATTGTGGACGTGATTTCTCTACGAGGAGCAGCCCGTCATCAACCTGAACGCTAGGGTGATAGTACGTTAGTTGGTGGAGAGAGCTAGCAACTGGGTGATAGTTGCCTGATACGCGTTGTGTAGTGTGGTGCATTCTGGCTTAGGGCCGGAGAAGATAACGTGTTTGGAGCTAGCTATGGTCGAGAGTTGGTTGGACCATAGGACCAGTTGAGTTAGATCTGATTGATGGTTGGTTGGTCGGCCTACAGGGCCGGATGAGATAGTGTGGACTTGTCACCAGTGATTGGTCAGATCACATTTCTTGGACTTGTACGGATGGTTAGTGGATGTTTGTAGCCGAGTTTGGCGCCCTAGAGGTTGGGTGCTTTGACCTTAGTGATGATGTTGAGTTGAGGAATACCAGTTGTGGTCACTGGCTGGTTCGGTGACTGTGAGTATTAGTGAGTTAGTAAATGCCTTTAGTAAGGAACCCTAGTTGATGGTTGGTCTAGAAAAGTGAGTTAATTAGATGTTGTTGTGGACCAACTGTCCAGCCAGTTTTGAGATTGTGTTGTTTGGTACAGCTGAGGTTATGGATGGCCTAGCGGATGACTCTGGTTGAGGCTTGTGAGATTCTGGAGAATAGTTGGCTTGACGCTATGTGATGATAGGATCCACTAGCAGAGGATCGATCAGTAGGGTCATTGAGATTGTTGTGCAGTGGATCGGGTTGAGGTCTGTTGACCCTAGGTTTTCCTAGATGGGACCGTTAAGTATTGAGTTGCCCAGAGTTGTAGAATATAAGGAAGCTAACATTCCCCCGACCCAAGTGTGGATGTAAGGTTTTCGCTCGGTGTGAGCAAAGATCCAGGTTAGTGTGATGTGAGCACGAGATAAGAGACGACTAGGATATGCTTAGTCGTGAGGTGCTAGTGCCTAGTATTGACCACTACCGAGTAGAAATATCCGATGAACAATAGCATATCATGTCTCGATATGAATGGTCAGGACGGTATTGGTTTGAGCAGAGTAACACAGCGGAAGCAAGTTGGACCTATGCTTAGTTTTGGATCGGGATAGTTTGGTATGGTCGTGTAACGAACCGTCTTGAATATTGAGATTAAATATTAATTAATTATGGTCTAGAATGACTAATATGGGATTAGTTGAGTGAAATTGGACGAAATGTACAAATTGACCGTTTTGCCCCAAGACGTGGGCAAAATGTTGACTTTTGATCGGGCGGTCAAACAGACTTTGACCGATGACCGTGACGTAGTTCGGGACGTCACGAGTTCATAGACAGGTGGTACGTCCGATTCTGACATTCAAGGAAGAAGTTATGACGTTCGGAAGTCTAGGGGTATTTTGGTAATTTGGTTGAAAAGGGCCCAAATGTTGACTTTAGACCGAGGAGTCTAGAAAGAAGTTTTGACCGTAGACAGGCGATATGCCGAAATCGGAGGTTCGACGACGAAGTTGTGATCACGGGAGCGAAATCGATTAACCGAACGAACCGAGGTTTCGATTAAAATAATATTAAAATTAGTGAACAGTGTTCGATGAATCTGGACCCTTGGATGAGTGAAAAGTGTCACTCATCCCCACACTCCCTAAAACCTGGATCATGCCTCCACTAATGAATTAAAATATGATTTATTTGCCCTTTTAATCTCAACCATCCATCTAACTCCCTAGATTGCATCTACACCGTCCATCTCATCTTTTCCCTTCTATTTCTAATCAGACTTCACCCCTCTCTCACTCTCATATTTTCCCACCCGAAACACTTACACCCACCTACACGGTTCACGATTATTCAAACAACACACATGAACCACCTCACCAACCTCTTCTGTGCTAGTGTGTGTGAGAGACTAACTATCAGGTGAGGGTTGAGAGACGACAGGAGACGACGGGGACGACGGTGGAGAAAAACAGAGGAGTTTATCCAATTCAAAAAGTGAAAGATCGATTTTGGTGGGTTGTTGATCGCTCTGGAGGAGTAGATGGAGCCCCTGAAGTCAAGAGGACCATGGTGGTGACCACGGCTGAGCTCAGGATGGCAAGGTGAGTGAAAACCGATAGGGCCTGTTACGGTTCAAAAATGGCAGTGTGAGGTTTAAGGTTTTTTGTTTGATTATGTTAATTATTAGTTGTTTCTGAAGGTCCCAGGAGTCTAGTGAGTGCAAAACCAAGACGAGAGGTGGCTGGGATCGTGCAGGCACGACGATTGCAGGTGGCCAGTCTGCACTCCTCCACGAACAGGTATAGAAATGAACTTATTTCTTGATTTTGAAACCACTGATCAATTGGAAATGGATAGACAAAACCTTAGGATTAATTGGGATTGAAAATGGTTGAGGAATAACTGAGAACCGGCCGGGTCGGTTCAGCAGTTCGGCTCAACCGATTTGAACTAGTGAACCGGGTTCACTAGAGCTTGACGATGAACAGTACCCGGCGCGTGGGTTTCACGCGTAGGGGGTTCAAACGGCCCGTGGGGGCGCCTGAGGGGTATTTTGGGGAAACTTCTAACATGACTTTTAATCTATTCGATGTAACGAACATTTTGGGACTGGTTTCGTGTCGATCGGACACCGTTTCGATATTATTCGGGACGTCCGAAGGTTTTGAATCGAGTTTAAAAATAGTTAAAAATTCAGGAAAATTACAGGACTTTAATAGGAGGTTAATGAAGAGGTTAGTGACCCTCTAATGTGATTTGGACAGGTTTGGAAGTCCCGGTGATAGTAGTATGGCCCGGGAAGGCCTATGGCACGCATATCGAGGCGCATCGTTGGACGATCTGTGAGTGGACTTTGGTTTTATAAATACTATGCATGCCTAACTGTGTTATATGTTTTATATACATGATTTTCATTATGATGATTGTGATTATTGATTTCACGTATGTTGCACGTATTTCGAGATGTTTTCCGTATTGCACGTATATCGAGACTGATGATGTTATTGTGGTTTTACGTGCTTGTGGTTTCATGTATAATGTGAAATGGTTTTGAAATTGGAAAGATGGAATCGGGCTTGAGGCCCAATTATTTTGGAAACCTCGGACTTGGAGTCCATTTGAGTTACGTAATCGGGCTGGGGGCCCAGTTGCTTAATGAAATCGGGCCAAGGGCCCAGTTGTTTACGAAATTGGGCCAGGGGCCCAGTTGATTTTCAAATTCGGGCCGTGGGCCCAGTGGTTTACAGAATCGGGCATGAGGCCCAGTTGGGTCATAAATGTGATTTTGGGTCTAGGACCCTATGTTTCATAAATGTGATTTAGGGTCTGGGGCCCTATGTTTTATAAACGTGATTTCGGGTCGGGGACCCTAAATGGAATTGTGATTTTTTATGGAGATTTCGGGCAGGGCCTATTGAATGTTGTGAAATGATTTGATAAAACTGTTTTCCATATACCATCTTGATACGAGGATATGTGATGGTCTCCTCCAGGTGTCTGGGACACTGGGGAAGTCATGGTGCATTGCATGCGAGGGGTCATTGTACGGAGCTACTGGACCATATAGTGACTCAGGAGCAGGATTGCTATGATTAGACGTTTGAGACGTCAGACATTTGGGATGTCAGAGATATTGACCTGGAGAGACCCCGGGCAGCACGCGTTACTTATTATACCGTGAGATATGACGTCTGGGACGTCAAGCATCTGGGACGCAAGGCATCTGGGATGCCGGAGATGGTAATGTGGTAAATATGAACTATTGGATCTATGAAATGGTTTTTTCGGTTGGATTTATGTTTATGGATTTGGGCGGTGGCCCACTTGGTTTTGTATATACGGATTTGGTATCCTACAGTTTTGGGCTGAGTTCCCACAATTGTTTTGAGTTACGGTTTTGGGCTAAGGCCCTAATGGCTTGTTTGAGTAAATGTTTTGGTTACTGGTTTTCGATGCATGCATACATTTTAATGAAGGGCATAAATGTCTTTATGAATGTGTTTATGAACTTTTTCATTTTAGTCTACTCACAGCTTTTATTGGTTTTAATGCACTTCAGGTTGATCACGGATGCGACTGCAGCATAGACTGGGATATCGAACGCCTCCTCCATCGATCCTTGTGCACTCTGGAAGTCCCGTTTGGGCAGTGGCATTAGGTTATCCCTTGTCCGACACTTCGTGTTAGACGGGAGCATGGCACATCCCACGGTAATCCCGAGGGGGATTGGGATGGGTCATGTCAGGTCGGGTTTGACCATCAGTGAGGTTGGTTTTCATTGACACCTCGGGAATGTGTCTGTATGTGTCGGATGTGTCAGAGTGTGCTAGAATGTGTTGGTATATGCCGAGGATAGTAATTGGTGATTCCGAGACTAGTGATTGATGCCTCTGAGGTTAGTGACTGTGGAGTCCGAGGTTAGTGAGTGATGATTGAGGATCCCGAAAGTCAATGACTGATATCTTAGTGGTACTTGGGAGTTGAACCTCGAAAAGGTTGATGTGCGAATCAAGATATGAAGGATTGACATCTTTTTGGATATGCATAAACGGTATTAACCGGCAGGCGAGTTGGTCGGTGAGTTGGCTTGTGTACGGACACGTGACTGTGGTCCATAGGAGTGGTAGGAAGTCCCCGATCTTCCTAAGTTCAGTAGAGGAGTTGACGTTCAGTTGGCTAGTCCAGTGGTAGTATGCTTGTTTAGGATTAAGTCCAATTGTTAGAAAAGATGGATACACTGCCAACATGGTTAGAATCTCGGAATCGGGAGACGTTGTGTTTGAGACAATAAGAAGTTGTGTTTGAATCCGAATTGGTGTTAGATGTTGAGTATTGAGTGATGGATACTCTGGAGTCGGTAAGGGAGACTCATTGTGTGTATGATGGACCTTTAGGAGGTGTGGAACCCCCCTGACTGTGGACGAAATTGGAGTGACATGAGGGACATAAAGCACTTGGTAACGCCACGTTTGGCATGTGTGGCGAGTATAGTGGAATTGTGTTTAATTGGGATTATTGACGGATGAATTTTGATGTTATGGTTGTGGATCATCTTGATTTCCATTGTAGGGTAACATAAGGGAGATGATAATAGAACGTTGATGATAATGAGTGACTATAACTGATCGATATGAGGTAATTTAAGAGAACGCACAGTCTAGACGTGTCTTTAGACATGTGGTCTTCTTGAGCGATCTGATCAGATGTAGTGGTATGGTGAGAAGTGATGTGATAGTATGCGAGTTCAAAGAGGATGTAAGACCCTATGGATGATAAATGGGATCCACTTAGGAGCGGGTGGATCAGGTTTGGGTTATTGTTGTTGTGGATCAGAAGAACTGTATTACTGATTATGCTAAGCTATGAGCAGAGGAGAATTGTATCGTAAGGCAGAACAAGACAGAGGTTGGATATGTTGAATATTTTGGAGATGTTGGATATGGTAATGGTGAGTGTGGTCTGTCTTGCATATGAACGTGGATATAGCTTTGGCTATGATGAAGGCTCTATCGGTGTTAGTCTTAACTTCTGTGTCTGCCTTGAATACATAAGTGAGATGTGGTTAGACATTTTGGACGTTGATCAGGAGACCCAAGAAAACAGGAGACTCAGGATGAAATCAAGTTGAGATACCTTGGAAGATATGTTGGGCCTGAAGTATTGATCGGCCTAATGTTGGAGTGGACAGATGGACTTCAAAATTGAAGCGTGATTAGTGCGTAGCTATGTTGTAATCAGTGTCGGTACAATGATGTTGTGTATTCCGGGGGAGACATAGTGGTGTTCGTGGGTGTATTAGAGCTCGGCTAATGCCGATGTGATTGGTGGATATATCGTGGTTTGTCGTTGGAAGTGCTTGAGGATATACTGTACGTTAGATGTGATTGAGGTATGCACTGTGACGTTTGGGCGAACGCATCGTGATTGTTGTTAGGTATGATTGGTGCATGTATATGAGATATGTGTTAATGGCTGTATTAGTGGTCAGAACCATGCCAATGTGATTGGACATGCATCGTGATGTTCTAGTAGAGGTGTTAATAATCGGAGCAAATCCAAAATGATTGATTTACTGAGAATGTGGACTAGATCAATGTGATCCAAAGTGATATTATTGGTTGTTGCAGGGTTCAGTGATGGTGTATGAGCGTGATGTAGCCAATCGCGGGTCGGAAAGTTTAGTGATTATGTTGAGCTAGATGCTCAGAGCCATGTGTAGCTGGTGGGACCCTGACACTGAGATGTCTAATTCTGGTATGTGATAAGGTCCAGTTACATACATGTAGAGTGGGACGTGGTTGGTGTTCCCACAGGTTGACTGTGTTTGTTGGTTGCTGGTTAGTCGAGCCACTAGTGAGTTAACTTGTCAAGTTGTTCGGTGCGAACGATTACGTTGTGACTTCAGTAAGGTCATCACAGATTGTTGATGGAGTCAGTATGAACCATTGAGCAGATGTTGATTGATAAGAGTACCAAGGCCGATAAATGCCTGCGAGGTGAGATTTGTACATGTTGAGAATGAGATGATTGCCAGATGGACCAAAAGTTGGTATGAGTTAGTCCGTTTGGCAGAGATATGATGACAGTGGTGGTGATGGTTTGAATAAGTGTTAGGAGAAGAACAGGATTGGCAGGTGATGTACACCGGGTAGAACGTCCAGGCGTGAGATAAGTTGGATTCCCCCAAGTAGTAGTAGACGTACGAGATATGGAATTTCGGGGATGAAATTCTTTAAGGGGGGAAGTGTAACGACCCGTCTCGAATATCGGGATTAAATATAAGTTAATTATGGATTTAGAATGATTAATCGGGGATTAATTGAGTGAATTCAGACAGACGATGTAAAATGACCGTTTTACCCCTGAACTTGGGCAAGATGATGACTTTTGACTCGACGAGTCAAACATACGAGGACCGAGGACCGAAGACCGTTACGTAGATCGAGACGTTACGAGTACATAGACAGTCGACACGTCGAAATCGAACGTCGAATGGGGAAGTTATGGTCACGGAACCGAGATTGGTTAAACTTACGTTCCGAGATTATATTAAAATAATAATAAAATAATAAGGGACAAATGAGTGACAAGAGGACCCTTGGATGAGTGACAAGTGTCACTCATCCCATCGCCCAAAATTCCACAAAATGGGGATCTTGTCCCATTGGCTGTTTTTATATATATATATATATATTATTCATTCCCTCACCCCAGCCGTCTATCTCTCTCAATCTTCTCATCCTCATCACTCATTCCATCTTCATTCCTCTCAGCTGATCATCATCATCGAACATCCTCACCCTTTCTACTAAACCGTAAACCCAAATTCCTCACAAACAACCCCAAATCCTAATCTATCATCCCTGGACTATGAATGAAAGTTGATGAGTGGTGTGAGGCGATTACGGTGGTACCAACAGTGTCAACCGTCGTGCACGGTGGCTGGGGAAAATCGAGATGGTAAGCTTCAAGTTCAAAATGAAAGGACAAGTTTTATTGGTAGTTGAACGTGTTGAAGGTTTGGATGAGGTTCTTGAGATTGAGACGACCGTGGTGGTGGCCACGACGGAGCTCACGACGGTGAGGTGAGTGAGAAACCTGAGCATACTCTATTTTTGTTCAAAAATGGAAACCTTAGTTTTGATGATTGTTGATCGATTTGGTTACTGGTATGAGGTTTTGGACGTCAAGGCAAGTTGATAGGGACCGATATTGTGGCCTGAGGTGGCTTGTGGTGGCCGGAGACAGCGGAGGAGGTTGTCCGGTTTATTCTTCAAATTGGAAGGTACTTTCCAGACCTAGTTTTCTAGTTTTGATCACGTATATTAATGGGAAATAACTAGACGAAGCTATAGTACTTGAAAGGATCGAAACGGGTAAAAACTGAGTGAGTTATGGCGTTGAATCGGTCACGCTGGTCCAGTTGGACCGGATTTGCAGAGACTGAATTGAACCCGATTCAACGCGAGGACAGGGATGATTGTGCCAAGCCCGTGGGCTCCACATGCAGCGCCTTTGGGCGGGTGGGGGCATTTTTGGGGAAGTGTCCAACATGTGTTTTCATCTATTCGATGCAACGAACATTTTGGAACTGGTTTCGAGTCGATCAGACATCGTTTCAATATAGTTCGGGGTGTCCGAAGGTTTAGGATCGTGTTTAAATACGTTTAAAAATTTCTGGGAAAATTACGGGCCTTTAATGAGAGGTTAATGAAGTGGTTAGTAACCCTCTAGTGTGATTTGGACAGGTTCGGATATTCTGAGGACGGTGATTTAGATCGGGGAGGCTTATGGCACGCATATCAAGGTGGCATCATATGACGGTCTGTGAGTGGACATTGTTTTCTAAAATGTGATGCATGCATAACTATTTTATATTTACATATGTGATTTCTATGATGATGATTATGGTATTGGTGATTTACATATTTGCACGTATTTCGATATATTTTCCATATTTGCACGTATATCGAGGTTTATGGTTTTAATAATGGTTCAATGGTATGATTTTGGATTTGGAAATATGGAATCGGGCTTGAGACCCATTTGGTTTACGAACTATCGAACTTGTAGTCCATTTGATTGAATGAGGCATCGGGCCAGGGGCCCAGTTGGTTTACGAAATTGGGCATGAGGTCCAGTTGTGTTTTATGAATATGACTTCGGGTCGGGGACCCATAAATGGATTTGGATGAATGGTTTTGGATTTGAGTAATCGGATTTGTGGATTACGATGATTTTATGGAAATCCCGAGCGTAGGCCCATTTGAACGGTTTGAGATGATTTATGAAATGGTTTTCCATATACCATCTTTATATCTATAGATTGTCTCCTCTAGTCGTCTGGGACGCTGGAGTAGTCACAGCGCATTTCTTGCGAGGGGTCACTGTACCGAGCGACCGAACCGTATAGTGACTTAGGAGCAGGATTGCTAGACGTCTGGGAAGTCAGACATCTGGGATGTCAGAGATTGACTCGGGTTGTGACCCCGAGTAGCACGCGTAGCTTGGACCATGACATGACGTCTGGGACATCAAGCGTCTAGAACGCCAAGCATCTGGGATGCCAAGGATTGGTACATAACGGTATTTGATGGAATTATGATTTATGGATTTACTAGATTGTGTATTTGGATTTCGGATTTATTGGTTTTACGACTTTGTTTTCGGTGTTAATGGATTTAGGCAGGGACACACATGGTTTGGATTTACAGTTTTGGGCTGTGTTCCCACATACTTGGATTCATGGTTTTGAGCTAAGGCCCTAATGATTTAATTAAAGTAAATGGTTTGATTATTGGTTTCTGAATGCATTACTTTTAGTGAAGGGCATAAATGTATTGTTATGAAATGTCTTTTGATTAAACTATTAATTTTTCGTCCACTCACAGCTTTTAAATGATTTTAATGCTCTTCACGTTGATCGTGGATGCGAGCTGTAGCAGAGACCGAGACATCACACTCCTGCACTGATCCTGGCGCGCTTTGGAAGCCCCGAACGGGCTGAGGTTTTAAGTTACCCCACGAGAGCATGGTACATCCCGCGATAATCCCCGGGGATTGAGATGGGTCGTGTCAGGAAGATTGTAACGATCCTTCCTGAAACTCAGGATTAGATTAGTGGCTAATGAAGGATTAATGAGATTAATCGGTGATTAGTTGAGTGATTTCGAATGGACGGTGAAAAATGACCGTTTTACCCCTAGAATGGGCGAAAGGTTGACTTTTGACTCAGGCAATCAAACGGACTTTGGTAGATGACTGTGATGTATTTTGGGACGTCACGAGTCCATAGACAGGCGGCACGTCCAATTTCGACGTTCGATGGAGAAGTTATGAGGTTCGGAGGTTGAGGGGCATTTTGGTAATTTAGCCTAAATGGTAATTTGGTCATTTGTTTGCATTGGGAAGTTTGCCCAATTGAAGTGGGACACTTTTCCCTTGTCTGGAAGGCTGTGGAAGCCTCCTTCACCACCTCAAACGGTTTTAACAGAGGATGAAGTCTTGCAATTGGTGTATTCGGTGACTGTAGACCGAGAGAGAGTGAAAACAAAGACAGTGTATCCAATCCCCAAGATCACCCTCAAAACTCATTAATTGCTGGTGCTTTGTGAAGGAAAATGAGAGGGAAAGAGAATCGAGATAATGATGGTGGTGGCCACGGCGAGGCACGACGGCGAAGGTAAGGTCCAAAACTGTGAAATTCTATTTTGAAATCAAGAATGGTAACTTGTGGTTTTGTGGTTAATACGCAAATTAATTAATTGGGTGAGCTTCTGAAGGTTACCAGGAGTCCATAGGGCTTGGAACCAAGGCTTGTAGTGACCGGAAACAACGAGACTGAACGATGGAAACCTAGACTTTGTTCATTTGTTTGGAAGGTATGTTAGAGACCTGGTTTTTATGTTTTGAGGTTGTAGATGGATAGGAAATGATGGGACGAAGCTATAGGCGTTGTAATGATCGAAAACGGGTCGAAATTGAGTGAGAAATGGCGATGAACCGGTTACACTGGTCTGGTTGGACCGGATTTTCAGGGGACCAAACCAGACCGGGTTCACGTGATGACATGGATGAATAGTGCACCAAAGTGTGACTCCCACGCAAAGTGCCTTTGGGTGGCGCGTGAGGGTGCGTGGGCCCTCATTTCAAGGCACGGTCAACATGAGTTTTTAAGTATTTGATGTAACGAACATTTTGGGACTGGTTTCGAGTTAATCGGACACCGTTTCGATATAGTTCGGGATGTCCAAAGATTTAGGATCGAGTCTAAATACGTTTAAAAATCTAGAAAAATTACGGGGATTTAATGAAAGATTATTGAAGTAGTTAGTGACCTTAAAATGTGATTTGGACAGGTCCGGAAGTCCAGTGACGATGGATTAGCTGGGAAAGGCGTATTGCACGCGTATCGAGGCGACAACTAGGACGATCTGTGAGTGGACTTTGCTTTCTAAATTATGATGCATGCATAACTGTTTCATATGATTTCTATATATAATTTCTATGCTTATGATTATGGTATTTATGATTTACATAAATGCACGTATTTCGATGTGATTTACTTAATTGCACATATTTTGAGAATATGGTTTATGCAATGCTTTGATGATGATTTTGATGGATGATTTTATACTGTTTATACGTATTGTATTTTATTAATGATTTTATGATATGATATTGGCTTTGGAATGTGAATTCGAGCATGAGACCCATCTCGATAACATATGATTTCGAATTTCAATTTTAATATGATTTCTGGATTTGGATTCTGATTTTGAAATGATGATTTCGGATATGGATTTGGAAATGGATTTATGGATTTGATAAAATGGTTTTGAATTGGATTTTTTGGATTTGGTTTTGGGTTTAAAGACCCGGTGATTGATTGTGATGGGGGAGGGCCCTATATGTGATTTGAGTTCAAAGACTCGTGAGTTTAAAGACTCGGTTATTGATTTCCACCGAAGCCTGTTATTGAGTTTAAAGATTCGTCAGTTTAAAGACTCGTTGATTACCTGTGAAGGCCTGATTGAGTTTAAAGACTCAGATTGATATTGAGTTTAAAGACTCGTTGATATGAGATACAGTAGGTTCGATTGATTGATGGAAATGTGTTTCGGATTTATGTGATATCATGATTGTTTTCATATGGTTTTCAGATGTTTTGGGCGATGGCCCAGCTGATTGGATTTACGGTTTTACACGTGATTTGGATCTTGGATTTTTGGGCTAAGTTCCCAGACTTGGTTTTGATTTATGGTTTTGGGCTAAGGCCCAGTGGTTTGAGGAAGGAAAATAATTTGGGTTTCATAAATGGTTTTCTTATGTTGAAAACGAAATGGTTTTCGAATGCATGCATTGGTTTTACGTGGAGGTCATAAATGTCTTTTCTTATAAATGTTTTATGAACTTATTTATTTTCGTCCACTCACAATCTTTTCTGATTTTTCGATGCCCTTCAGGTTGATGCGGATGCAAGCTGTTGGTGAGACTGAGACATCACACAAAATCCACGGTGGTTTCTGCGCACTCTGGGAAGCCGGAAGTTGTTTTTGGACCGTTGACCTGGGATCCCTTGTCTAGTCTGTGTGTCACATGCAGGTTGGACGAGTGTCTGACCTTCGTGTCGCACGTGGGTTAGACGGGAGTATGACACATCCCTTAATCCATGGGGAATTGGGGATGGGCCGTGTCACCACGGGCTACCAAAGAAGATCGGAGATGGAAGCAACTGTATGGTCGATGGGTAGATTCTGGAGGAGAAGAGTTCAGAGCGAGTCGTGACGGATGACATTAATTGAGGGGTGAGGAGAGAAGTGAGAATTAGGGAATGAAAGCTGATAGTAGAATGGGAGCTCAAATATGGAGAAACACTAGGAGTTAATAAAATAGGTGAAGAAAAAGCTACTACAAAGGATGGAGTCGAATGTCAACCACGAAAAGTAGAGTAGCAAGCAAAGAGCATGGAAGAAATGGAGAAAATGGAGGAGATTTATAAAACAGAGAAGCTAGAGAAGAGGAGAAGAAGTGAAAGAGGAGAAGATGGGAAGAAGAGAAGATGAGGAGAGGAGAGAAACGGGGAAGGGAGGGGCTGCCACCGACCACCACAAGTGGCCAACGAGTAGGGTTCGTTGGTTGGGTTGTCGCGTGGGTTAAGAGAATGAACAGCGAGTCACTTTCAAATGGTAGTTAAGACATACAAATACCTTTTTTTTTCAGTCACCTTCAGCCTAACCAACAATTCTAATGCGATAGTAAGGATACTTTTTCAACAGTTGGAGGGGTTAAGTGAGACAATTTTTGTTCTTGGTGCAAAATTGGATTTACGGGCAAATTCTAGGGGCAACTCAGTTGAACATTGTGAAAATAATGTCTTCGATTTGTTGTATTTTGTAGGTATTTGCTTATAGGTCCCTTGACAAGTTTAATATTCATTCAAAAGTCTCATTATTCATTTTCGAAAGCTTTAGTCTCTCATTCAAATATTACACCGATGGAACACATAATCTCTCCTTACAAGTGGAACTTTGAACAAGGTACTAGAGATTTCAAAAATAAATAATGAGCAATTCATAACTTATCAATTATCAAGTACCTTAACTTGTACATTAACTTGTACCAACCCAACGTTTAGGTATCAAACTTCATGCACATTAACTTGTACATTAACTTGTACATTAACTTGTACCTTAACTTGTACATTAACTTGTACCAACCCAACGTTTAGGTATCAAACTTCATGCACATTAACTTGTACTTTTTTAAGTCACAGATTCAATTCTTATAAACAGAGTGAGTTGATTTTCACTCCATATTTTACTTTTTATACTCCACTTTTTCTTTTAATATTTCTTTTATAATGAAATACAAATAATAAAATATAAAATGTAAAAATCAATTCATTTCAATCGAATTTTTATAGCGTCGGACTATAATAGATAACAAGACGGTACTTCCTTGGTAAAGGAACTACAACTTATAGCAAAGGAATAAATCAATGGTAGGATTATAAAATAGCCGAACTGAAATTGTGTTCAAGCGTCATAAGCCAATCCTGCCAAAGATGAAACAAAGAAATCGAAAAATGGGATTGTCAAAAAGCTCACTCCATTTAGAAACATCCATCCATTTTCACTAAGAAAATGATAAACTGATAGTTCAATAACGAAGCCTACAAAATGGAAAAAAGTACAAGATACAGAAAATAGCACGCAAAAACTACTGTGGAAGTTGCTAGTAAAAACAACCCCATATTCCTTTTGCCTGCACAATGACTTCAACTTATCCATTTAAAAGATATCAAATACTGTTTGTATATAGAACCTAAGAAGAAAAATGTTATTATCCCCAGATTTGAAATTTCACATACAGTTGAGACCATAATTCATCATCACTGCCTTGATCTGGATTCGGCCCGTCTAGCTTCATCTGGTGTTGATGGAAACAGCTCCACGTACCTCGACCCAATGGTCATCTTGTCCTTGCACATTGCCTTTTTCGCCTCTTCTGTGGACACAAACTCCACAAATGCCTCTCCAGTAGCTTTTCCATCCGGGCGGCAAGCAATATGCACCCGATCTTCTACAATCTTGAATTCTCCAAAAAATTCAAGAATTTCAGGTTTCTTCACAGAGAAGGGGAGACCTCGCATCTTCAATATCTCAGTGTAGTCCATTTGGTCCTTATCGCTAAATCTCTTTGACTTAGTTGGAGGAGGACTTCCTCGATAGTCATTATCATAGATTCCTTCATAGTTCACCTCCGCTGCAATAGCATTGTAATAGTCCTGCCTCTTGCACCTGAAAACTTCGACATACCTACGCCCCATGTTCTGACGATCTCTCTCTAAAGCAAACTCAACCTGCTGGGGCCCAGCAAAGACAACCAAGGCCTCTCCGGAGAACCGTCCACCCTTGTTAACCAGCAACACATCAACAATATCCAGACCCGCAAAGAACTTGAAGATGTCAATATCAGTGCAGTTGAAAGGAAGCCCCCTAAGACGGACCACAGGAAAAGAAGGGGGATGAAAACCCCCAGCAAAGCCATAAGGTTGAAAGCCACCTGCGACGCTGCTCACTGCGAAGTAGGGATCCATCATTCTTGGTCTCTTTGAGCCGACCTCGTACCCGTCCGAAACCCCCCCGCTTCCCAACATTGCCCTTATGCCCAAAAAAAAGCAAATTCCCCACTCAACCTGTTAATAAAACCAAACCCAACCCACACTTCCCTGACACCTAATTTCTAAAACCCTACCATTGTTATTCTAAAAACATATCATCATATCTGCTATCCCATATAAAACAAATAAAAACGGAAACAAACATAGATGCATAGCAAATTTGTAGAGAAAGAAAACACTTTTTTTCCACCAATCAATATATCAACAAACTGATGCTACCAGATGCAAGCAGATATATGAGATAACCAAGCAAAAACAAAAATTTAGCATACAAAAAATTGGCAGGGTTTTAATGTCAAGAATCAAATTCTCTGGCTCACAACAACGCTGAAAATATGGGTATATCACATATAGCTTATGAAAGACATAAACTCATTTAAGTTCAGGCTCAAGTTCAAGTTTCGCCCTTTTACAATCAGGTAACATGGGTCTACTTTATTTCTTTATTCATTTTTGTTGGAATTCCATTGCTTAGTCATTGAGCTCCAGAATCTTGTGGGGGATTTGGTTTGATCAATTAGACAAGTTTATCTTAGATGAAAATCAGACGCATATTAACGACTAAGAGGCACGAAATCAACTATCAGAGAAACAAATTCAACTTCCATCATTAATTTTTCTAAACTCCATCAATTTCTTAATTTAAGATGCGTCTGAATCAGATTACACCACCAATTATGCGCTATGAAAATCAACAAGAAAGAATTCAGAGATATAACGCAGCAAAATAGCGATGAGAAGATCGCGAGAAACAAACAGATGATCTCAAAGATGCAAGCAAAATCGAACTAGGCTTACCCTCTCGATCCGTACATGATTCGAGCGCTTTGAGTCTTCGAAGGCAGCTCTGATTCTCTGAAGGAGAAGGAAATTGGAAAATTGAAATTTGACTGATGTCCCGCAAACCCTAACCGAGCTTGTTCGAAAGCGTAAACGAGATTATAGAGGGGGTCATACTAAATAGGCCCTACTAAGTAAAAAAGCCTTTTCGGTTTTTTTTATGAAGTCTTCGTCGACTCAGTTACTTCGGTAGTTTGTGGCCCGCTGGGATTTTGTGATTTGATCCGACCCCAATTCACCAAGACATCGGTCCGACCCATTGTCCAAATAAAAGGCCTGAGCTTGGACCAATATTTTGCCTTTACTCCAGCCCAATTGACCCATTTTAATTATCACGGATCATGTCTTTTTGATTTTTTTAAAGAAATAATTATAAATTAGTCAATTTTTAAAGAATGACATGTAAAATGGTCTATTGACACCATATCTGACCAGACCCACTGGACCGTATAGTTGAAGTCCAGACTCCGTTCAAGGCCCAAAACCGTTGAACTCACACAAGCTCTAACCCCAGGCCCAATGCGGGATGCCACGTGAAAGTCTATCTACCCTCGATTTACGTAACACGTGTCAGCACGTAAATCGAGAAGCATTTGTCCCACATCGAAACTTTGGGAATTGAACATCCCACCTACCCATACATAAGGGGTACACATTTCCCAATAAAGGTAACTAATATTTACTATTCAAAATTACTCTGCCAAACTTACCATTTACTATTTCCTCTTACGAACAACGTAACTAACTTGATCGTCGGAGAGCCTTAGGCCGGCATCACACCGTGCCTGTACTAACGGAAACCCGCGATCCGCTTGAGTTGACAAGTCACATGAGGGACACACGTCATTTGGTGATTGGGCAACGAGTAATCGACAGTTGGAACATTTAACTCTTCAACAGTTTGGCGCCGTCTGTGGGAAATCTGACTAAGGTTGCCCACGCTCAACCAGACCGAGTTACGACTCATCCACCCATTGAACCGAGAGAAAACTCGCTGACACCGAACATGTAGGGCGAGCACGATCTCGGTGAGATCACACCCGGGCAAGGCCCCAGAACAATGAGAGACCCCTCTCCTAAATTTTTACAAATAATCGAGAGACTCCAGAGCGACATAGCCGAGGTCAAAGCTAAAGGTACCCAGGCCGAGTAGAGATGTCAGATGCTCGACGATCGATACACCGAGGTAGCAGAACAGCATAGGCGGAACTTGCTTCTCACCGAGC
Source organism: Prinsepia uniflora (assembly GCA_032719365.1). Classification (NCBI taxonomy): domain Eukaryota; kingdom Viridiplantae; phylum Streptophyta; class Magnoliopsida; order Rosales; family Rosaceae; genus Prinsepia; species Prinsepia uniflora. The sequence goes on from CM064864.1 coordinate 66,575,120, forward strand.
TCGCCTCGGTAAGGATGAGGCCGACAGGGTCGTTGCCGAGTGCGCCGAGCGCGCCGAAAGAAATCGCCGAGCTACAGGGAAAGAAAAGGAGCACACGGTCGCCGAGCCGCCCAACATGCGTCAAGTGGACGCCGAGCCAAGCAAGAAACACACGCGGATGTTGATCATCCCCGGCAACTAGCTCGGCGACACCAGGATATACCGAGACGCAAGGGATGCCCTCAACGAGGGAGCAGGACGGAACTAGTTGGTCAACGACCACCAATCGCACTGACCTAACCCTCGGCCGACAGAAAAACAAGGCACGACCACCGAGGAAACAACACCGCTCGGTGGTCCCGCCCAGGCGACAGCCGCGGAACTTTCTCGACAAGATATCCAATTCCCGTCACCGACTCATCCCAGGAGACCGAGAGTACGGCCAAATCAACTGGCAGCTGGCAACAAGGCCGATCGATCACACCGAGAGAGGCAAACATCAAGGACCTCCCGCGATGACACCGAGCGGTCTACTCCACTCGGCCTTGCTCACCGTCCACCTGAACCAACCCGCTGGAGGAGCACCGAGCGGTCAGGGCAGGGTGACCGACAGGACGAAAAATCCCCAGAACCACCCTGCCGGAGGGACGTCGAGCGGTATAGGCCGGTCGGTCATCGGGGAACCAGCCCCCGGAATCCACCCGACTGGAGAGACACCGATCGATCAAGCCCAGTCGGCCATCGGACAAGTAGCTATCAGCGCCCGCCAAGTGGGAGGGATACCGACTGGTCATGCCTGATCGGGCATGACCATGCACCGAAAGATAATCGGCGGGCAGAGCAGATGGACCGAGGGGAAAAACGGCAATCCAGAACCGATTCGCTCATCCAACACCTAATGGACCGAGTCCTGACACTCGAAGCCGGGATGGCCCGGACAGCAGGACCATCCTAGTCGAAAACCAGCCTGGGCCCTTTTACAGAACGAATCAACCAGTTCAGGGTCAATCACGAGATAAAGCCCCTAAAAATCCCCTTTTACACTGGGAAGAACGACCCATGGAATCACCTGAACATCTTTTACTCGGCCATTGCTCTCAAAAACCTCGCGGATGAGGAACAATGCCTCATTTTCAGTTCCACACTGACTGAGGCGGCGATCAATTGGTTTTAAAAGCTGGAGTCTGGGTCCATCGACTCTTTTGAGCAGCTCACCTCCACCTTTATGAACCAGTTCATGATACAGACTGATCGCCTGTCTTTGGCAGAAGATCTCTTCCAGCTCAAACAGGGCGAACATGAACCACTGCAGCGGTACGCAGCAAGATTCAGTCACGTATAATCCCGGTGCGCGGAGACGGATGACCGAGCAGCCTTCACGGCCTTCAAAGGTGGCCTCCGAGACTCCCGCTTCAGGTACGCAGCTCACAACCAAGGCTGGACAACTTATAATGAAATTATGAAACAGTCAGCGGTTCATGTCAAAGCTGAAACGCTGAGCCAAAAGTCCAACGCTACTAATGCGTATCAACCTCCCTGGGCCGACTCGGTGAAAACATACACATAGAGCGTCCCGGAACAACAGGGTTCAGCGCAGCGCCCACAGGAGCAGGGGCAACAGAGCTATGGGGGAAAACGGAAAGACTGCCCCCACAACAACAATCTGTACAGCCTTGGGAAGAAGGGTAAGAACCCGAATCACCAGGAAAGACAGCAGGGGGAGCGGTCAAACAACGGGGAAAAATGGGTCCCTCGCTCCAAGTACGAAACCTATACCATCCTCAACACCCCCTACGCGAACGTTCTCTTGAACGTGGAGCATATGATCCCGAAGTCCACTTGGGCGCCGACAAAGGGCAAGCTTGGCAAAGACACAGGAATTTATTGCCAATACCACAAATACAACGGCCATAGCATTGACCAATGTGTCGCATTCCGGGATCTGGTAGAGGGTCTAGCCCGAGATGGGAAGATCAACCAATTTCTCCAATAGGCACCACCACCACCTCGCAACCCACAGATTAACACGATCTCCGGAGGACCATCAATTTCTTGCCCGCTCACTTCCAACCGGGAAAAGAAGAACTTTCTACGGGCCACCAAACAGAATCAGCAGCTCTTCAGTATTGAAGAAGGAAGAGCCAAGAAAGCAAACCGACTCGGTTGGGAACCCATCACGTTTTTTGAGGAGAAAGAGATCGAGATCGTCTATCCTCACGACGACCCTATTGTCGTCATGGCTGAAATATCCAACTTCGACGTACAGCGGGTAATGTAGACACTGGAAGCTCGGTCAACGTCCTATTTATGCAAGCTTTCAGGCAATTGGGCATCCCAGAAGCAAGTCTGGACCGCTCCCCTACACCTCTCTACGGTTTCACTGGGGACTCCATCGTCCCGCACGGCACAGTCACCCTCCCTCTCTCCCTCGGAACACATCCCCAGAGGGCAACCGTGCTAGCACCCTTCTTGGTAGTGGACTGCCCCACGGCATACAACGCCATTCTTGGAAGGGGAATTCTTAACCAGATGAAGGCGGTCGTCTCCACCCACCTGTTTCTAGTAAAATTCCCAACTCCTATGGGGATTGGCCAAGTCAGAGGGGACCAAATGGCTGCAAGAGCGCAACTCTGTTACCCCGATCCAGCCACCAAAGGAAACCATGGCAGTAACAGAGTCCGCGTTCGAGGCTGACCCCGTCAGTCCTCAGGACGCGCGGAGAATACAGGATGGGCCGATTGAAGATCCTCGAGACCATTCAACAACACCACACCTGCAGCCTATCGAGGATGTCGAAGAGATAGTACTCTCCCACAACTTTGCGGACCAAATTGGGACAACTCTTTCGTCCGACCTGCGCTCACAGCTGATTCGTTTCTTAAGAGACAACTCTGAGGTCTTCACATGGTCCTACACTGACATGCCCGACATCTCCACCGACGTTATTTGTCACCGACTCAGTATCGATCACTCCTACAAGCATGTCGAACAGAAACGTCGCCTCTACGACACGGAGAGGACCGAAGCTATAAAGGCAGAAATCATCAAGCTCAGCACCATTCACTTTGTCCGAAAAGCTGTCTATGCCGCCTGGGTAGCTAACGTGGTACTCGTCAAGAAACCCTCTGGGGCGTGGCGAATGTGCATTGATTTTACTGACCTGAACAAGGCTTGCCCCAAAGACAGTTTTCCTTTACCAAAGATAGACCAACTGGTCGACGCCACGGCAGGACATGAGCTCCTGAGTTTTATGGATGCGTACTCGGGATACAACCAAATCTTTATGCATCCGGCAGATCAGATCCACACAACCTTCAGGACGGATAAAAGGTTATACTGCTACAATGTCATGCCTTTCAGACTCAAGAACGCCGGAGCCACTTACCAGTGCCTGGTGAACTTCATGTTTGCCGACCAGATTGGGCAAACAATGGAGGTTTACGTTGATGACATGCTCATTAAGAGTAAATCAGTTGACTTGCATATCCCCAATCTGTCGCGGATGTTCGACGTCCTAAAACAATACCGGATGAGATTGAACCCGACAAAATGCGTCTTTGGAGTCGGCTCTGGGAAATTCCTGGGCTTCATGATTAGTCAGAGAGGTATTGAGGCCAATCCGGAAAAAATCAAGGCCCTAGTCGATATAGAGCCTCCGCGAACCCAGAAAGAGGTGCAAAGCCTAACTGGCCGGGTCGCAGCCCTAACACGCTTCATCTCCAAAGCCACCGACAAATGCGTGCCTTTTTTCAAAGCCTTGAAGGGCAAGTCCAAACACATCACCTGGACGGAGGAGTGCACTAAGGCTTTCACGGAGCTCAAGGATTACATGGGCAGGGCGCCGTTGTTGGCGAGACCAGACACCGGGGAAACCCTTTACATGTACCTATCTGTCTCCGCCTCTGCTGTCAGTTCGGTGCTAGTCAAACGCAAGGATGGCGCTGAGCACCCGGTGTATTATGTTAGCAAGGCTCTATAGGACGCCGAGACGAGATACTCTGACCTAGAGAAGCTCGCCTTCGCCCTCATTATGTCTTCTAGAAAGCTCAGGCCATACTTCCAAGCTCATTTCGTAACTGTGATGACCGACAGACCACTCCGGCAAGTACTTCAGAAGCCCGAAACATCGGGACGCTTGCTCAAGTGGGCAATAGAACTCAGCGAGTTCGACATCACCTTCACTCCCCGCACCGCCGAGAAGGGGCAGGCCGTAGCGGACTTCATTTCTGAATTTTCCTACGTCCCAGCGGTTGCCGCACATGAGGTCGCACCATCTGCTCCACCATCCATAACACATATCTTGGATGAGGAAAGTCCCCAGCTTGACCCTGCTCAGCCGACGTGGCTCCTCTATGTCAACGGATCGGCCTACCACACTGGATCCAGCGCCAGACTTGTCCTCACCAGACTGGACAAAATCCGAATGGAATACGCCCTTTGTTTCCAGTTCAAGGCCTCTAACAATGCCGCAGAATATGAGGCCCTCCTTGCGGGACTCCGTCTCGCCAAGACCATGGAGGCAAAACAGATCCAAATCTTTAGCGATTCGCAGCTTATCGTCAACAAGATCACCAACGAGTACGAGGCCAAAGACTCTTCCATGGTAGCGTACAGAGCTTGGCAAAGTCTCTTCTCAGCAGTTTCCACAATTATGCTATCACTCGGATTCCACGCTCCGAAAATAACCATGCGGATGCTCTAGCCCGGCTTGCATCCTCCCTCGAAGAAAAACAGAGTCACAATGTCCTGATCGAAATTCTTCATCAACCCAGCACACAGGGCCCGGCAATTTGCGCAATCAACACTAACGCACGTGGATGACCCCGCTGCTCGGATTCCTCACGAATGGAACTCTCCCTTCTAATAAGATCGAGGCCAAAAAGGTCCGGAGACATGCAGCCTGGTATACACTCTCAACGGCCAACTCTACAAGCGGGGTTTTACTCTACCTCTCCTGAAGTTTCTCGTCCCAGAGGCAGGTCGGGCCATTCTGGAAGATATACATGGTGGCATTTGCGGAAATCACTCTGGACCATGGTCCCATAAAGCTTTCCGACAAGGTTTCTACTGGCCTACTATGCACAGAGATGTGGCAGAGCTGACCAAACGATGCGACAAGTGTCAACGATTCGCCCCTCTCCTTCGCTTGCCTCCGGAGAACCTCACACCCATGATCAGCCCCTGGCCCTTCTCACAGTGGGAACTTGACTTGATCGGGAAAATGCCAACGGGGAAAGGTAAGACAGAATATGCAGTCGTAGCAGTGGACTACTTCACCAAGTGAGTAGAGGCAAAAGCCTTGGCTTCCATCACCACGGCCCAGATTGAAACGTTCATCTTCCAGAACATCATCTGCCGTTTCAGTCTCCCCCACACCATTGCCACGGATAACGGGAAGAAATTCGACAACGCACGCTTTCGTGCCTTTTGTGACAAACACAACATCCGTCTCTGCTTCGCCTCGCCAGCTCACTCTTAGTCCAATGGACAGGTGGAGGCCATCAACAAAATCATCAAGCACACGCTGAAAACGCAGCTGGATGAGGCCAAGGGCAGGTGGTCTGAAATCCTCCCCAACGCATTCTAGTCATATCGGACTTCATACCGCACATCGACAAATGAAACCCCCTTCTCACTGACCTTCGGAACAGAAGCCGTCATCCCTGCTGAACTGAACGAAGCTTCTTACCGAGTGTCGACCTACGAACCCGAACAAAACAACCATCAGCTTGCACTCAGTCTAGACCTCATTGAGGAGCACAGGGAGCAGGCTAACCTCCGAAACATTGCCTGCAAATAGCGGCTTTGCAATTACCATAATGCCAGAGTCAAACACCGGGGTTTTCGAGATGGGGATTGGGTCCTCCGGAAGGTCAGCCTCGCCACCAAGGACAGCTCAGCTAGAACCCTCGGCCCAAATTGGGAAGGTCCTTATCGGGTCACAAGAGTTTGCCGACCCGGCACTTACGAATTGGAAGACTCAAACGGGCGAAAATTGGGCCACCCATGGCATGCCGACCACTTGAAGAAATACTTCATTTAAGACATTGTATTTGTTCCTTCATCTTATTACTGTACTTTGCTGATTATTGCGCCCGTTATTTATAAACTCTTCCATTTATCTAGCTTCTTTTGTAACCTTAACATCTTGACTCAAACACACGAGTCGGGGTTCGGTCTTACTCGGCCTACACCCCAACACTTGGTATTTTGACTCAAACATTCGAGTCGGTGTATAGCCTTACTCGGCTTACACCAACACTTAGACTCAAACACACGAGTCGGGGTTCGGTCTTACTCGGCCTACACCCCACCACTTGGTATTTTGACTCAAACATTCGAGTCGGTGTATAGCCTTACTCGGCTTACACCAACACTTAGACTCAAACACACGAGTCGGGGTTCGGTCTTACTCGGCCTACACCCCAACACTTGGTATTTTGACTCAAACATTCGAGTCGGTGTATAGCCTTACTCGGCTTACACCAATACTTAGACTCAAACACACGAGTCGGGGTTCGGTCTTACTCGGCCTACACCCCAACACTTGGTATTTTGACTCAAACATTCGAGTCGGTGTATAGCCTTACTCGGCTTACACCAACACTTAGACTCAAACACACGAGTCGGGGTTCGGTCTTACTCGGCCTACACCCCAACACTTGGTATTTTGACTCAAACATTCGAGTCGGTGTATAGCCTTACTCGGCTTACACCAACATTTAGACTCAAACAGACGAGTCTGGGTTCGGTCTTACTCGGCCTACATCCCAACACTTGGTATTTTGGCTCAAAAATTCGAGTCGGTGTATAGCCTTACTTGGCTTACACCAACACTTAGACTCAAACACACGAGTCGGGGTTCGGTCTTACTCGACCTACACCCCAACACTTGGTATTTTGACTCAAACATTCGAGTCGGTGTATAGCCTTACTCGGCTTACACCAACATTTAGACTCAAACACACGAGTCGGGGTTCGGTCTTACTCGGCCTACACCCTAACACTTGGGAAAATTCGCACAATTACTCGGTCTACAACTTTTGTTCAAGAAAAATCTGATTTCATTCAAGGGTGCAGACCTATTGTGCTCGGCCTGCAAGAGCTTTACAAAATTCGACCTCTCGGTCATCCCAACTATTTCTACCCAAAATAAAGGAAGAATTACAAGTGTCTTACACTAACTCCTCCATCTGCTGCTCGGCTTGCACTACTCTCTCCACCTCTGGCTCCGGCTCCTTCTGTGGCTCTGCTTGGTCGGCTTCTGGCTGGGAACTCGGCAAGACACCCTCTTCTTCCTCCTCCCCCGACTCGTCTTCAAACATCTCGGTGGTTATGTCCTGGCCGAGCCAGGGGGTCTTCACGGTCAAGCCGGGGTTGTGCAGGAAGAGATTGCGGAAGAACTCTTGCTCGCAGTTGGCGGTGTAGTCGTTCTTGAGTTTTTCAAACTCCCCGGAGGCCTTAAACTCGGCCACCACATTTTTCTTCGCCTTCTCCAGGTTGGCCTCCCTCGCCAACTTCACCCGACAGAGCTCCTTCCAGTGCCTCAGTCGGTCCTTCTCCTTGGCCTCCAGGTCGGCTTTCACCTGATCCCTGGAGGCAAGGGCATCCTGCGTCTTCCACCTCTCGGCTTCCAACTTGCGGGTAAGATCGGCCGCTTCCTTCATCGCCCTCTCGGCCTCCTATATCTTGGGAGTAAGCTCCTCTTGTTTCTTCTTCAGCCACTACCCGACCTACCCATCGGCTCAGCCTCAGCACAAGTCTCCGTTTTCCTACCGGATGACTCGACCGTACTATGTGCGGAATGTGCCATATTTTGTGTTTCGGCCGAGTGGGCCTCGTCCTCATTCCCCGAGACGGGACTGAGAATTTATACATTACTATCCGCCGACTCACCATCTTGTGAGTCATAACACTTACCCTCGGATACCGAGTCACTATCCACAGACATCTACAAAGAAACGGAACAAACATAACTCAGCCGACCGCCTCGAACCTACGACGATCTGGCCACAAACTTCAACAAGTTCATGACCAGTTCCTCACCAACACCCACTTCAATCGAAAAAATCAAGTTAAAGACATACTTACTATGTTTTTTCATGGCTAATTGATGATCGGAAATCGCACCCACCGCAAGCACCACCGTCACAAGCTTCTCGGAAATCGCCTTCCTAGTTCGACAGAGCTTTCCCACTTTTCTCAAAACCACAAGTGAGCAAACCATTGAAAGTTCCCCATATTTATAGACATTTTGTACACAGACTACGAAGCATCACCCTTCTCAGTGGCAGACATGTGTTGCAACCAATCACACCTACCGAACACGTGTCCCTCATCCGTCCAAGGAAGCCCAACCATCTTTCCTCACATCGACACCGACTCAGGTACACCGCTCGGTGTCCCCCACTCACTCCTGCGGATGGTGTACACTTGGACCGGCTCAGGTACACCGCTCGGTGTCTCTCGTTCACTCATGTGGATGCCGTACACTTGGACCGACTCAGGTACACCTCTCGGTGTCCCCCGTTCATTCCTGCGGATGCCGTACACTTGGACCGACTCAGGTACACCGCTCGGTGTCCCCCGTTCACTCCTACGGCTGCCGACCACCTAGACCGACTCGGGTACACCACTCGGTGTCCTACATCCCCACGGATGCCATGCGCCTACACCGACCCATTCGCGCCGCTCGGTATCCATACTTCCCGGCTATGGTACGCTCTTCCGTGACCGACCATGCTCTGGTTCACCGAGAGGAGTTCCCTACAGACCGACTTATGTCTATACTATTCTTGACCGAGACTGTCTCGGTGGACTCTCCCACTAGGGAACTTGGGGGACTACAGGTATACTTCTCACTAGGGTCTGGGAAAAATGAAACAAGTCCCCGACCAAGAAATTCCACCTCAGTCAACGACTTGGGGGACTTCTGTTGACACCATATCTGACCAGACCCACTGGACCGTATACTTGAAGCCCAGACTCTGTTCAAGGCCCAAAACCGCTGAACTCACACAAGCTCTAACCCCGGGCCCAATGCGGGATGCCACGTGGAGGTCTATCCACCCTCGATTTACGTAACACGTGTCAGCACGTAAATCGAGAATCATTTGTCCCACATCGAAACTTTGGGAATTGAACATCCCACCTACCCATACATAAGGGGTACACATTTTCCAATAAAAGTAACTAATATTTACTATTCACAATTACTCTGTCAAACTTACCATTTACTATTTCCTCTTACGAACAACGTAACTGACTTGATCGTCGGAGAGCTTTAAGCCGGCACCACACCGGTGCACGTACTAACGGAAACTCGCGATCCGCTTGAGTTGACAAGTCACAGGAGGGACACGCGTCATTTGGTGATTGGGCAACGAGTAATCGACAGTTGGAACATTTAACGCTTCAACATGGTCCATTTACCATATTATTAAGATTTTTACTGTATTTTCTTTTTTTTTAATTTTTTAAAAGTATTTAAATACCATTTACACCTTTTTTTGGATGTGGATAAGAAATTTTTTTAATGTAAATATTAATATTTAAATTTGACTTTATAAAATTATTGTGATAAGATAATTTTATTTTGGATTGCATTATCTATTAACTAATCATTTATATCCACCAATATTCTCAGATTCTATTCATCTGTTATAGGATTACAGGTATTTTGTTTAGTTTATTGAATTTTGTTATTTTATTTATGTATAGGTAATTTAACATTAGACATATTTCTTACTTTTCTAGTATTTTTGGAAAGTTCATTGTGTATAATCTACCTATATCATAATACCTGTCATAGGAGGGTAGTGAAGGATGCGAGGGTACTGGAGCAATCAAATGTGGGGGGGGTTGTAATTATTTACCTCTAGGTGTCGGAGGGGGTAAGGGTGCGAGGGTAGTGGAGGATGGAGGGAAAATGAGGGCGACGGTTTAGGAAGTGAAGGGGAAACCAGATGCCAACCGATGTTTAGCAACCCGTCATCCGAGAGGGTAGCGAAGGATGTTGCAGGTAATCTGGTAGTGAAGGATCTTGCAGGTAATCTCATTCCATTTACTTGCTTTTCACAATAGCTTTAAGCATCCCCGTCGGCGTAGTCACCAGCCATCAACCTTTTTCCCATAATTCACAGGGCCCCTCTTAACACTTCCTCCACCTCCACTTCCTCTCAATTTACCCATGACTCAGTTTCGTAAGTCCTCAATTCCATTCCCAGATTCTTCATCCAGTCCCCACATTTCGACGGTCGCCAATCGGATTTTCGACACTGAGCTCCATTAAAGCAACTCAATCTCAAAAAAGAGTCATATAAATTCTATTGAAACGTGCTCGTACTTGGCTCGGCCGCTTAATCAGAGACCTCACAAAGGTTCAGCTAGGATTGGACAGGGCACTTGAATTTTACTACTTGGTCGAAGTGACAGGACCCACCCTCAATCCCCCTGGATTAAGGGCTAATTCTTGCTCCCGTCTAACTTACGCATGACATGAAGGCTAAACCGATGTCCAACCTTCGTGTGACACGTAAGTCGGACAAGGGATTCTCGATCCGACCGTCCAAAAAGCTTCTGGACTTCCCAGAGTGCGCAGAATCTACTGTGGATAGCGAGTGTGATGTCTCCGTCTCTCTCGACCAACAGCCCGCACCGCAACAACTTGTAGGGTATCGAAAACACAAAAAACTGCGAGTGGACAAAAATAAATAACCATTTAGAAAACAGTTATCATAAGAAATTACAATTACATTTATACCCTCCATTTGAAAAAAAAAAATGCATGCATATCAAAACCCATGTCATAGAATCATTTCATATTCAATTACGAAAAACCATTTAAGAAAACCGAACACCTTTTCCTTTTCTCAAATCCTGGGCCGTAGCCCAAAACCATCAAATGTAACACCCCAGAAATTCGAGGATTTTAATATTGTAAATTATTGAATGAATTGACGTTTCTACCCCTGTGAATTGTACTGCCAAATTGTTGACTTTTGATTAGTGGGTCAAACGGACTTTGACCAAAGATCGTGACGTAGTTTGGGACGTCACGAGTCCATTGACAGGTGGCACGTCCAATTCGGACGATCAGGAAAAAAGTTATGACTATTGGAAGTTTGGGGGAATTTCCGTAATTTGGACGAAAAGGGGGAAAATGTTGACTTTTCGTTTGACAATTGATTTTCACACGATTCGAGGACCGTTAGGTAGGTCTCGATGCCCTGAGTTCATAGACAGGCGGCACGCTGAAATTGGACATCGAATGGCTGAGTTACGGGTCTGGAAAGTGAAGGGCATTTTGGTCATTTTGCAGGCCAGTTACTGTAGCAGCCGTGGGAAAACAGGGAATCTTCGCTGTACTTGGTGGTTCTGAGCAGCCCAATTGTTTAAACTTTTAATGAACTGGAAATGGGGAATTGTTTATCCCTTTAAGGCATTAGAACGTGGGCTGAATCATCCATCAAGCACGGGCAACATTCTTTAATCAAATTTGAAGCTTTGCGGGAAACAATCTCTCAGTGGCCAGGCTGGATTCCCATGAGCTTTTGGGGTGGCACAGGTTGATAACTGAGTGGGAATTTGAGTGAATTTCACTCTGCGGGACTGAGGGTCGAGTGATAGAGAGAAAAACCAGAGAAAACCCATTTCTGGAAAGTTGGAGGGAAAATCGGGTTTTAATTTCTGGAGCTTGTTGGACCAAACCAAGGCCTGGTTTAGTCTTCTGGGAGTGTTTGGAACTCAACCACATCAAAATCGAAGTGAACCAGCCACGGTTGAGCTGGGACTGGGGTCACTATTTTCAGGGAAGTTGCAGAGCTTGGGACGACGACTTCCAGGTACCTTCTTGTCCAATTAATAGTTCAGTTTGGTTCGTTTTAGTCCTAGGATGCTTACTGTGAAGTTAATTAAATAATGGTTTGGAAATCAGCAAGTTGTGGTGATTGACCCGTTTGGGTGATCACGGGTCGTAGGTCAGATTATAGAACTATTGAGGTTAATTAAGGACAAGGAACTTTAATTAGATGGTTAAGGAAGATTGTAGGATCAAAAACGATTGAAAACGAGTAGGAATTGATGGGTAATTAACCGGGTCAAGCCGCGCGTGGCAGGCCCGTATTGCAAGCAAATGGGTGAAGGGGATGACACTGTAGCAGCTACAGTGTCGAGCGCGTGACTTCCACGCGCAACCACTTTGGGCGGCGCGTGAGGGCGCGTTGAGTCTTATCTCAAATCATGATCAACATGAATTTTTATCCTCTCATCATTCTGAACATTTTCTGTTAAATAACCAAGTTGATCTGAGATAGTTAAGTGGGTCAGATTAGGGCCGATTGTCTCGGGAAGCGTGTTCGGACGGCTTCCCCGAACCGGTTTCTGTTTCGGACTTTTTGGATGAATGTTAAGGACTTGTGGTGACCCTTACATGTGATTTGGACTGACAGGAATCGTACGATAATCTCGAAACAAGTTCGTACGCGCAGTTCGCAGCAGGATCGTACTGTGAGTGGGCCCGATTTCATTAAACCCTTGCATCATAAATGTTTTCTAATTTACTTATATATACACATGCTGGAATCAAGTAATGGTTTTGATGATCTTGAAATTATGGTTATGGCACGTTTTACGATGTTTGGGCTTGAGACCCGTCTGGTGAAATTTAAGAATGGTTTTGGATTTTATCTATATATATATATATATATATGCATGTGGATATCGATGACTATATTTGGTACTGCACTGTATAGATCCACTTGTGTGACACTGTCTCCTCCGGAGGTGGTACCTCGGAGCGGTCACGGCGCATTGCCTGTGAGGGGCCATTATACGGAGGAACCGGACCGTAGAATGACTCAGGAACAGGATTGCTATGATTGGACGTCTGAGACGTCAAGCGTCTGGGACGCTAGGCATCTGGGATTCCGTACTCGGATTGGGTTCGGGGATTGGACTCGGGATTGAGACCCTGAGTGGCACGCGTAGCCTTGGGACTGTGACCTTATTGGATGTCAGGGACGTCGGACATTTGGGATGTCAGGATTGGAGTGTATAGTGCAGTGAATGGGGTTATGTTTATGGTTTTATTATATGCCTTATGGTTTATTTTATATGATTTATGGTTTTAAATGCTGATGCATGCATGTTTGGAAAACGGAGGCGTAAAATTATATGTTTTACTTATTAAACTGTTTTTATAAACTTAGAGTTTTGGCCCACTCACCATTAATGTTTTGGTAACCCCTCCAGGCTGTGCTACTGAGGTAGAGGAGGATCCTGAGGCTGAGGCATAGATCTACTTCTGCGTACCTGAACCCCTGTTGGGTTGGTTGACCCGCAGGATTAATTTAGAGTCGTGCTCGGAACTTGTAATTTTGGACTTTATCCCTTGTCTGTCATCTGTTAAATTTCGGATTTGATGTATAACTTTAATTTGGTTATTTATGCATTTGAACTTTTGAGGTTAAATTTGGAATGTTGGTTCGGGTGTCAGACGGGAGCAGGGCACGTCCCCTTGTGGTCCCCGTGGGATCGGGGCGGGTCCTGTCAAATTGGTATAAGAGCATTAGGTTGTGGTCAGCATGCTAGACTTGCGATTAGTACTAGGTACTTTTCGAGTTTAAGAATGATGTTATCTCATCTATGCCTCTTAACAGTTGGTTATGCCTCCAAGGAGGATTCCTCACACACGGACTGACAAGGATTTAGAGAGAGAAATGGAATGCGTAAGCATTGAACGAGCTCAGCATTTGGGAGCCACTCCTTTCAACGGGGGATCGAACCCCGAAGATGCGTAGGAATGGATTACCAAGTGGGAAAGGATTTTCACGGTGATGCACTGCCCTCTAGACGAGCGGGTGACCTTGGCGGCCTTCTTACTGGAAGGCGGAGCTTATCGGTAGTGGCTTGGCCTTGAGATGTCTGGATGGTCTGTCCACACCACTACCTGGGAGGTCTTTCGTTCCCGATTCCTGGATCAGTACTACCCGCGATCCTTTTGCGCGGCATGGGAGGCAGAGTTCCTGCGGCTGGAGCAGGGGGATATGTCCATTGCGGACTATGAGCAGACTTTTGGGAAACTTTCCCGGTTCGCTGCATCATTTTTGAGAACTGAGGAAGACAAGTGTCAGAGGTTTGAACTTGGACTCCGAGGGGAGATTCGGGCAAGTGTGACTGCTGCCAGTCATGCTTCTCTGAAAGACATGGTCGACGTAGCGGTTCGTGTCGAGGCCAGTCTGGCGACACACCAGACACGACAGCCTTCAGGCGAGGGGCGACGTCGGGATCATCCATACCTTGGACCAACGGGCTAGAAGAACTCTAAAGGAGGAGGTTACATAGGAGCACCTTCATCTTTACGAGGTCGTGGCTGGTTAGGTCGACGTAGGGGCTCTCAGAGGACAGGATCGAGGTTCAGCTCTGGGGCAGCATTCATCCTGGAGCGGTGCTTCCGGTGGGCATTCGGATAGGCCGAGGCCAGTCAGCTGCTTTTCTTGTGGAGGAGAGGGCCATTATGCCCGAGATTGCCCACTGTTGTCTAGGAGCAACGATGCAGGGGGCTCTAGTGTTGTGCAGAGTACGGCTTCCAACACTATCGGAGGTCGAGGTCAGGGAGGTGACCGTGGTGCTGGACGTGGCGCTCGTGGGCGCGGACAAACTGCAGGGCCTAGGGCTCGTGTGTTTGCAGTGACTCAGCAGCAGGCGAGGACAGCCCCAGGCGTGGTTACAGGTACACTTCATATCTCAAACCTTCTTGTACGTGTATTGATGGATGCGGGGGCTACTCACTCTTTTATTTTGAAGAGTTGTGCGGGTATGCTGAATCGTGAGATATCAGCTTTAGATAGCGAGATGGGCGTCGGTACGCCGATGGGAATTGTGTACTTAGTGAATCAGGTGATTCAGAGGTGCCCGGTGAGAATTGAGGATGTGAATTTACCAGCGGACTTAATCATTCTGGATATCCACGACTTCGATGTGATTTTAGGGATGGATTGGCTATCGAAGCATGAGTCGCTCATCGATTGCTGTAGTAGGCAAGTGATTCTACGAAGTCCGGGTTTGCCGAAAGTTATCTTTCAGGGGGAGCATGACGGTTTGCCTCCTGAAGTGATTTCTTCACTTGCTGCTACCAAACTTCTACAGAAAGGATGCCAGGGTTATCTGGCGCATGTCGTGTTGGAACAGGTTGATACTCCGAGTATCGACGAGATACCGGTGGTGTGTGAGTTTCCGGATGTGTTCCCGGAAGACTTACCTGTATTACCACCACTGCGGGAGATCGAGTTTACGATTGAACTACTCCCTGGTACCCAACCTATATCCCAGACACCATACTGGATGGCACCGGTCGAGTTACGGGAACTCAAAACTCAGTTGCAGGAGTTGGTGGATTTGGGATACATCCGACCGAGTACTTCACCGTGGGGAGCACCAGTGTTATTTGTGAAGAAGAAGGAGGGGAGTCTCCGTTTGTGTATAGATTATCGACAACTCAACAAAGTGACACTGAGGAACCAGTACCCTTTACCCAGGATTGATGACCTTTTTGACCAGTTGCGGGGAGCACAGTGCTTCTCGAAGATTGATTTACGGTCTGGGTATAACCAGCTGAGAATTTTGGAGGAGGATATTCCGAAAACAGCATTTCGGACCCTTTACGGACATTACGAGTTCCTAGTGATGCCTTTCAGCTTGACGAATGCTCCGGCAGCATTCATGGATCTGATGAACAGGGTCTTCCGACCTTACTTGGATAAATTTGTGATTGTGTTCATCAACGATATCCTGGTGTACTCAAGGAGTGCCAGAGCACATGAGGAACACCAACAGTTGGTGTTGGAGAAACTAAGACAGGAACAGTTGTACGCCAAGCTGAGGCGGTATTGGTTGAGCAGTATTGGTTTTCTGGGACATGTGATATCAGCGGATGGGATTAGCGTGGATCCCCAGAAAACAGAGGCGGTGACTAACTGGGCTAGACCGACAACGGTAACAGAGGTACGGAGTTTTGTCGGGTTAGCAGGTTACTATCGGAGGTTCGTGGCGGGTTTCTCCAAAATTACTGCACCGTTGACTCGATTGACTCGAAAGGGGGCGAAGTTCATTTGGGACTTGCAGTGTGAACAAAGTCTTCAAGAATTGAAGTGTCGATTGACCACTGCACCAGTCCTTGCATTGCTGGATAACAGTGGAGAGTTCGTGGTCTTTAGTGATGCATCGCTACAAGGTTTGGGTTGTGTGTTAATGCAGACTGGTAAGGTTATAGCTTACGCATCATGGCAGCTAAAGACTCATGAATTGAACTACCCTACCCATGATTTGGAGTTGGCAGCGGTGGTTCATGCTTTAAAAATCTGGGGACATTACCTATTCGGCGCAACGTGCAGGATATACACCGACCACTAGAGCCTAAAGTATCTATTCACCCAGAAGGAGTTTAACATGAGGCAAAGGAGATGGTTAGAGCTACTTAAGGATTATGACTGTACGATTGAGTACCATCCGGGTAAGGCAAATGTGGTGGCAGATGCACTCAGCAGGAAATCAGCGGGATCAGTTGCACACCTGAGGATGGTGTATCTTCCTTTGCTAGTGGAACTCCGGAAGGCTGAAGTTATTTTGGATACGGATGAGCATGGAGCTTTATTGGTCAGTTTCCATGTACGACCAGTGCTGATTGATCGGATCATCGAAGCACAACTTCAGGATCCGATACTCTGTATCTACAGGATTGAGGTCGATGCAGGTGAGAGACAGGATTTTACCATCCGAGGTGATGAAGCACTTGTGAAGTTGGGCCGTTTGTGTGTACCTGCAGTGGTAGAGTTACGAGCCGAGATTCTGGAGGAGGCCCACAGTTTGGCTTATGCTATGCATCTGGGAGGTACAAAGATGTACCGTACCCTCCGGAGCCATTATTGGTGGCCAGGAATGAAAAAGGACATTGCTGAATTCGTGAGCAGATGCTTGACCTGTCAGCAGGTTAAGGCGGAACGACAGAGACCTTATGGGGCTATGCAGCCACTTCCGATTCCCTAGTGGAAGTGGGATCACATCACCATGGACTTCGTCTTTAAGTTACCAAGGACCTAGAGTGGAGTTGACGGAGTGTGGGTGATTGTAGACCGGTTAACCAAGTCAGCACATTTTCTGCCGGTACAGGAGACTTATAAACCCAACCGACTGGCTCAACTGTTCGTAAAGGAAATCATTCGACTTCATGGTACGCCGGAGTCGATCGTGTCTGATCACGATCCACGATTCACTTCCAGGTTCTGGCGGAGTTTACAAACCACCTTGGGAACAAACCTACGTTTTAGTACTGTTTTCCATCAACAAACTGATGGACAATCAGAGAGGACCATTCAGACCCTGGAGGACATGATGAGGTCTTATGTGCTACAGTTTCAGGATTCTTGGGATACTCACTTGCCATTGATGGAATTCGTTTACAACAACAGCTATCAGGTAAGTATCGGGATGGCACCTTGTGAGGCACTGTATGGTCGAAAGTGCAGAACACCTATCTACTGGATGGAGATAGGAGAGCGAGCGGTTGTAGGGCCGGAATTGATGGACTTAACCCAGGAAACTGTCCATGTTATCAGAGAAAGATTGAAGGCGGCACAGAATCACCAAAAGAGTTATGCTGATCGACGGATTCGAGACTTGGAATTTGAGGTTGGAGATTTTGTCTTCCTGAAGTTATCCCCTTGGAAAGGAATAATCCGTTTTGGTCGACGGGGGAAACTGAGTCCATGTTTTATCGGGCCACACGAGATCGTGGAGAGGATTGGCCGGGTTGCTTACAGATTGGCACTACCTCCAGAACTTTCTAAAGTTCACGACGTTTTCCACGTATCGATGCTACGGAAGTATGTGCATGATGCCTCACATGTACTAGAGGAGCAACCCATCAAACTCCGAGAGGATTTGAGCTTTGAGGAACAGTCCGTACAGATTTTGGATTGGAAGGACAAAGTACTATGTCAGAAGACCATTTCCCTAGTGAAGGTTCTCTGGAGAAACCAGAATGTGGAGGAAGCCACATGGGAACCCGAGGCACACATTTGAGAACAATTTCCTTACCTGTTTCCTTGAAATTTCGGGACGAAATTTCTTAAGGGGGGAAGGTTGTAACGCCCCAGAAATTTGAGGATTTTAATATTGTAAATTATTGAATGAATTGACGTTTCTACCCCTGTGAATTGTATTGCCAAATTGTTGACTTTTTTATTAGTGGGTCAAACGGACTTTGACCGAAGACCGTGACGTACTTCAGGACGTCACGAGTCCATTGACATGTGGCACGTCCAATTCGGACGATCATGGAAAAAGTTATGACTATCAGAAGTTCGGGGGCATTTCCGTAATTTGGACGAAAAGGGGGAAAATGTCGACTTTTCGTTTGACAATTGATTTTCACCCGATTTGAGGACCGTTAGGTAGGTCTCGATGCCCTGAGTCCGTAGACAGGCAGTACGCTGAAATCGGACATCGGATGGCTGAGAGTTATGGGTCTGGAAAGTGAAGAGCATTTTGGTAATTTAGAACAGAAGGGCATTTTGGTCATTTTGCATGCCAGTTACTGTAGCAGCCGTGGGAAAACAGGGAATCTTCGCTGTACTTGGTGGTTCTGAGCAGCCCAATTGTTTAAACTTGTAATGAACTGAAAAAGGGGAATTGTTTACGCCTTTAAGGCAGTAGAACGTGGGCTGAATCATCCATCAAGCACGGGCAACATTCTTTAATCAAATTTGAAGCTTTGCGGGAAACAATCTCTCAGTGGCCAGGCTGGATTCCCACGAGATTTTGGGGTGGCACAGGTTGATAACTGAGTGGGAATTTGAGTGAATTTCACTCTGCGGGACTGAGGGTCGAGTGATAGAGAGAAAAACCAGTGAAAACCCATTTCTGAAAAATTGGAGGGAAAATTGGGTTTTAATTTCTGGAGCTTGTTGGACCAAACCAAGGCCTGGTTTAGTCTTCTGGATGTGTTTGGAACTCAACCACATCAAAATCGAAGTGAACCAGCCACGGTTAAGCTGGGACTGAGGCCACTATTTTCAGGGAAGTTGCAGAGCTTGGGACGACGACTTCCAGGTACCTTCTTGTCCAATTAATAGTTCAGTTTGGTTCGTTATAGCCCTAGGAAGCTTACTGTGAAGTTAATTAGATAATGGTTTGGAAATCAGCAAGTTGTGGTGATCGACCCATTTGGGTGATCACGGGTCGTAGGTCAGATTATGGAACTACTGAGGTTAATTAAAGACATGGAACTTTAATTAGATGGTTAAGGAAGATTGTAGGATAAAAAACGATTGCAATCGAGTAGGAATTGATGGGTAATCAACCGGGTCAAGAAGCGGGTGGTAAGCCCGTATTGCAGGCAAACGGGTGAAGGGGATGACACTGTAGTAGCTACAGTGTCAAGCGCGTGACTTCCACGCGCAGTCACTTTGGGCGGCGCGTGAGGGCGCGTTGAGGCTTATCTCCGATCATGATCAACATGACTTTTTATCCTCTCATCATTCTGAACATTTCCTGTTAAATAACCAAGTTGATCCGAGATAGTTAAGTGGGTCAGATTAGGGCCGGTTGTCTCGGAAAGCGTGTTCGGACGGCTTCCCTGAGCCGGTTTCTGTTTCGGACTTTTTGGATGAATGTTAAGGACTTGTGGTGACCCTTACATGTGATTTGGACTGACAAGAATCGTAGGATAATCTCGAAACAAGTTCGTACGCACAGTTCGCATATGGATCGTACTGTGAGTGGGCCCGATTTCATTAAACCCTTGCATGCATAAATGTTTTCTGATTTACTTATATATACACATGCTGGAATCAAGTAATGGTTTTGATGATCTTGAAATTATGGTTATGGCACATTTTACGATGTTTGGGCTTAAGACCCGTCTGGTGAAATTTAAGAATGGTTTTGGATTTTATCTATATATATATATATGCATGTGGATATCGATGACTATATTTGGTACTGCACTGTATAGATCCACTTGTGTGACACTGTCTCCTCCGGAGGTGGTACCTCGGAGCGGTCACGGCGCATTGCCTGTGAGGGGCCATTCTACGGAGGAACCGAACCGTAGAATGACTCAGGAACAGGATTGCTATGATTGGACGTCTGGGACGTCAAGCGTCTGGGACGTCAAGCGTCTGGGACGCTAGGCATCTGGGATGCCGTACCCGGACTGGGTTCGGGGATTGGACTTGGGATTGAGACCCTGAGTGGCACGCGTAGCCTTGGGACTGTGACCTTATTGGACGTCAGGGACGTCGGACATCTGGGATGTCAGGATTGGAGTGTATAGTGCAGTGGATGTGGTTATGTTTATGGTTTTATTATATGCCTTATGGTTTATTTTATATGATTTATGGTTTTAAATGCTGATGCATGCATGTTTGGAAAACGGAGGGGTAAAATTATATGTTTTACTTACTAAACTATTTTTATAAACTTAGAGTTTTAGCCCACTCACCCTTAATGTTTTGGTAACCCCTCTAGGCTGTGCTACTGAGGTAGAGGAGGATCTTGAGGCTGAGGCATAGATCTACTTCTGCGTACCTGAACCCCTGTTGGGTTGGTTGACCCGCAGGATTAATTTAGAGTCGTGCTCGGAACTTGTAATTTTGGACTTTATCCCTTGTCTGTCATCTGTTAAATTTCGGATTTGATGTATAACCTTAATTTGGTTATTTATGCATTTGAACTTTTGAGGTTAAATTTGGAATGTTGGTTCGGGTGTCAGACGGGAGCAGGGCACGTCCCCTTGTGGTCCCCGTGGGATCGGGGCGGGTCCTGTCAAATTGGTATAAGAGCATTAGGTTGTGGTCAGCATGCTAGACTTGTGATTAGTACTAGGTACTTTTCGAGTTTAAGAATGATGTTATCTCATCTATGCCTCTTAACAGTTGGTTATGCCTCCAAGGAGGATTCCTCACACACGGACTGACAAGGATTTAGAGAGAGAAATGGAATGCGTAAGCATTGAACGGGCTCAGCATTTGGGAGCCACTCCTTTCAACAGGGGATCGAACCCCGAAGATGCGTAGGAATGGATTACCAAGTGGGAAAGGATTTTCACGGTGATGCACTGCCCTCTAGGCGAGCGGGTGACCTTGGCGGCCTTCTTACTGGAAGGCGGAGCTTATCGGTAGTGGCTTGGCCTTGAGATGTCTGGATGGTCTGTCCACACCACTACCTGGGAGGTCTTTCGTTCCCGATTCCTGGATCAGTACTACCCGCGATCCTTTTGCGCGGCATGGGAGGCAGAGTTCCTGCGGCTGGAGCAGGGGGATATGTCCATTGTGGACTATGAGCAGACTTTTGGGAAACTTTCCCGGTTCGCTGCATCATTTTGGAGAACTGAGGAAGACAAGTGTCAGAGGTTTGAACTTGGAATCCGAGGGGAGATTCGGGCAAGTGTGACTGCTGCCAGTCATGCTTCTCTGAAAGACATGGTCGACGCAGCGGTTTGTGTCGAGGCCAGTCTGGCGACACACCAGACACGACAGCCTTCAGGCGAGGGGCGACGTCGGGATCGTCCATACCTTGGACCAACGGGCTAGAAGAACTCTAAAGGATGAGGTTACATAGGAGCACCTTCATCTTTACGAGGTCGTGGCTGGTTAGGTCGACGTAGGGGCTCTCAGAGGACAGGATCGAGGTTCAGCTCTGGGGCAGCATTCATCCTGGAGCGGTGCTTCCGGTGGGCATTCGGATAGGCCGAGGCCAGTCAGCTGCTTTGCTTGTGGAGGAGAGGGCCATTATGCCCGAGATTGCCCACTGTTGTCTAGGAGCAACGATGCAGGGGGCTCTAGTGTTGTGCAGAGTACGGCTTCCAACACTATCGGAGGTCGAGGTCAGGGAGGTGACCGTGGTGCTGGACGTGGCGCTCGTGGGCGCGGACAAACTGCAGGGCCTAGGGCTCGTGTGTTTGCAGTGACTCAGCAGCAGGCGAGGACAGCCCCAGGCGTGGTTACAGGTACACTTCATATCTCAAACCTTCTTGTACGTGTATTGATGGATGCGGGGGCTACTCACTCTTGTATTTTGAAGAGTTGTGCGGGTATGCTGAATCGTGAGATATCAGCTTTAGATAGCGAGATGGGCGTCGGTACGCCGATGGGAATTGTGTACTTAGTGAATCAGGTGATTCAGAGGTGCCCGGTGAGAATTGAGGATGTGAATTTACCAGCGGACTTAATCATTCTGGATATCCACGACTTCGATGTGATTTTAGGGATGGATTGGCTATCGAAGCATGAGTCGCTCATCGATTGCTGTAGTAGGCAAGTGATTCTACGAAGTCCGGGTTTGCCGAAAGTTATCTTTCAGGGGGAGCATGACGGTTTGCCTCCTGAAGTGATTTCTTCACTTGCTGCTACCAAACTTCTACAGAAAGGATGCTAGGGTTATCTGGCGCATGTCGTGTTGGAACAGGTTGATACTCCGAGTATCGACGAGATACCGGTGGTGTGTGAGTTTCCGGATGTGTTCCCGGAAGACTTACCTGTATTACCACCACTGCGGGAGATCGAGTTTACGATTGAACTACTCCCTGGTACCCAACCTATATCCCAGACACCATACTGGATGGCACCGGTCGAGTTACGGGAACTCAAAACTCAGTTGCAGGAGTTGGTGGATTTGGGATACATCCGACCGAGTACTTCACCGTGGGGAGCACCAGTGTTATTTGTGAAGAAGAAGGAGGGGAGTCTCCGTTTGTGTATAGATTATCGACAACTCAACAAAGTGACACTGAGGAACCAGTACCCTTTACCCAGGATTGATGACCTTTTTGACCAGTTGCGGGGAGCACAGTGCTTCTCGAAGATTGATTTACGGTCTGGGTATAACCAGCTGAGAATTTTGGAGGAGGATATTCCGAAAACAGCATTTCGGACCCTTTACGGACATTACGAGTTCCTAGTGATGCCTTTCAGCTTGACGAATGCTCCGGCAGCATTCATGGATCTGATGAACAGGGTCTTCCGACCTTACTTGGATAAATTTGTGATTGTGTTCATCAACGATATCCTGGTGTACTCAAGGAGTGCCAGAGC
This sequence comes from Prinsepia uniflora, assembly GCA_032719365.1. Lineage (NCBI taxonomy): Eukaryota > Viridiplantae > Streptophyta > Magnoliopsida > Rosales > Rosaceae > Prinsepia > Prinsepia uniflora. Next base: position 66,598,189 of record CM064864.1, read on the forward strand.
ACATGAGGAACACCAACAGTTGGTGTTGGAGAAACTAAGACAGGAACAGTTGTACGCCAAGCTGAGGCGGTATTGGTTGAGCAGTATTGGTTTTCTGGGACATGTGATATCAGCGGATGGGATTAGCGTGGATCCCCAGAAAACAGAGGCGGTGACTAACTGGGCTAGACCGACAACGGTAACAGAGGTACGGAGTTTTGTCGGGTTAGCAGGTTACTATCGGAGGTTCGTGGCGGGTTTCTCCAAAATTACTGCACCGTTGACTCGATTGACTCGAAAGGGGGCGAAGTTCATTTGGGACTTGCAGTGTGAACAAAGTCTTCAAGAATTGAAGTGTCGATTGACCACTGCACCAGTCCTTGCATTGCTGGATAACAGTGGAGAGTTCGTGGTCTTTAGTGATGCATCGCTACAAGGTTTGGGTTGTGTGTTAATGCAGACTGGTAAGGTTATAGCTTACGCATCATGGCAGCTAAAGACTCATGAATTGAACTACCCTACCCATGATTTGGAGTTGGCAGCGGTGGTTCATGCTTTAAAAATCTGGGGACATTACCTATTCGGCGCAACGTGCAGGATATACACCGACCACTAGAGCCTAAAGTATCTATTCACCCAGAAGGAGTTTAACATGAGGCAAAGGAGATGGTTAGAGCTACTTAAGGATTATGACTGTACGATTGAGTACCATCCGGGTAAGGCAAATGTGGTGGCAGATGCACTCAGCAGGAAATCAGCGGGATCAGTTGCACACCTGAGGATGGTGTATCTTCCTTTGCTAGTGGAACTCCGGAAGGCTGAAGTTATTTTGGATACGGATGAGCATGGAGCTTTATTGGTCAGTTTCCATGTACGACCAGTGCTGATTGATCGGATCATCGAAGCACAACTTCAGGATCCGATACTCTGTATCTACAGGATTGAGGTCGATGCAGGTGAGAGACAGGATTTTACCATCCGAGGTGATGAAGCACTTGTGAAGTTGGGCCGTTTGTGTGTACCTGCAGTGGTAGAGTTACGAGCCGAGATTCTGGAGGAGGCCCACAGTTTGGCTTATGCTATGCATCTGGGAGGTACAAAGATGTACCGTACCCTCCGGAGCCATTATTGGTGGCCAGGAATGAAAAAGGACATTGCTGAATTCGTGAGCAGATGCTTGACCTGTCAGCAGGTTAAGGCGGAACGACAGAGACCTTATGGGGCTATGCAGCCACTTCCGATTCCCTAGTGGAAGTGGGATCACATCACCATGGACTTCGTCTTTAAGTTACCAAGGACCTAGAGTGGAGTTGACGGAGTGTGGGTGATTGTAGACCGGTTAACCAAGTCAGCACATTTTCTGCCGGTACAGGAGACTTATAAACCCAACCGACTGGCTCAACTGTTCGTAAAGGAAATCATTCGACTTCATGGTACGCCGGAGTCGATCGTGTCTGATCACGATCCACGATTCACTTCCAGGTTCTGGCGGAGTTTACAAACCACCTTGGGAACAAACCTACGTTTTAGTACTGTTTTCCATCAACAAACTGATGGACAATCAGAGAGGACCATTCAGACCCTGGAGGACATGATGAGGTCTTATGTGCTACAGTTTCAGGATTCTTGGGATACTCACTTGCCATTGATGGAATTCGTTTACAACAACAGCTATCAGGTAAGTATCGGGATGGCACCTTGTGAGGCACTGTATGGTCGAAAGTGCAGAACACCTATCTACTGGATGGAGATAGGAGAGCGAGCGGTTGTAGGGCCGGAATTGATGGACTTAACCCAGGAAACTGTCCATGTTATCAGAGAAAGATTGAAGGCGGCACAGAATCACCAAAAGAGTTATGCTGATCGACGGATTCGAGACTTGGAATTTGAGGTTGGAGATTTTGTCTTCCTGAAGTTATCCCCTTGGAAAGGAATAATCCGTTTTGGTCGACGGGGGAAACTGAGTCCATGTTTTATCGGGCCACACGAGATCGTGGAGAGGATTGGCCGGGTTGCTTACAGATTGGCACTACCTCCAGAACTTTCTAAAGTTCACGACGTTTTCCACGTATCGATGCTACGGAAGTATGTGCATGATGCCTCACATGTACTAGAGGAGCAACCCATCAAACTCCGAGAGGATTTGAGCTTTGAGGAACAGTCCGTACAGATTTTGGATTGGAAGGACAAAGTACTATGTCAGAAGACCATTTCCCTAGTGAAGGTTCTCTGGAGAAACCAGAATGTGGAGGAAGCCACATGGGAACCCGAGGCACACATTTGAGAACAATTTCCTTACCTGTTTCCTTGAAATTTCGGGACGAAATTTCTTAAGGGGGGAAGGTTGTAACGCCCCAGAAATTTGAGGATTTTAATATTGTAAATTATTGAATGAATTGACGTTTCTACCCCTGTGAATTGTATTGCCAAATTGTTGACTTTTTTATTAGTGGGTCAAACGGACTTTGACCGAAGACCGTGACGTACTTCAGGACGTCACGAGTCCATTGACATGTGGCACGTCCAATTCGGACGATCATGGAAAAAGTTATGACTATCAGAAGTTCGGGGGCATTTCCGTAATTTGGACGAAAAGGGGGAAAATGTCGACTTTTCGTTTGACAATTGATTTTCACCCGATTTGAGGACCGTTAGGTAGGTCTCGATGCCCTGAGTCCGTAGACAGGCAGTACGCTGAAATCGGACATCGGATGGCTGAGAGTTATGGGTCTGGAAAGTGAAGAGCATTTTGGTAATTTAGAACAGAAGGGCATTTTGGTCATTTTGCATGCCAGTTACTGTAGCAGCCGTGGGAAAACAGGGAATCTTCGCTGTACTTGGTGGTTCTGAGCAGCCCAATTGTTTAAACTTGTAATGAACTGAAAAAGGGGAATTGTTTACGCCTTTAAGGCAGTAGAACGTGGGCTGAATCATCCATCAAGCACGGGCAACATTCTTTAATCAAATTTGAAGCTTTGCGGGAAACAATCTCTCAGTGGCCAGGCTGGATTCCCACGAGATTTTGGGGTGGCACAGGTTGATAACTGAGTGGGAATTTGAGTGAATTTCACTCTGCGGGACTGAGGGTCGAGTGATAGAGAGAAAAACCAGTGAAAACCCATTTCTGAAAAATTGGAGGGAAAATTGGGTTTTAATTTCTGGAGCTTGTTGGACCAAACCAAGGCCTGGTTTAGTCTTCTGGATGTGTTTGGAACTCAACCACATCAAAATCGAAGTGAACCAGCCACGGTTAAGCTGGGACTGAGGCCACTATTTTCAGGGAAGTTGCAGAGCTTGGGACGACGACTTCCAGGTACCTTCTTGTCCAATTAATAGTTCAGTTTGGTTCGTTATAGCCCTAGGAAGCTTACTGTGAAGTTAATTAGATAATGGTTTGGAAATCAGCAAGTTGTGGTGATCGACCCATTTGGGTGATCACGGGTCGTAGGTCAGATTATGGAACTATTGAGGTTAATTAAAGACATGGAACTTTAATTAGATGGTTAAGGAAGATTGTAGGATAAAAAACGATTGCAATCGAGTAGGAATTGATGGGTAATCAACCGGGTCAAGAAGCGGGTGGCAAGCCCGTATTGCAGGCAAACGGGTGAAGGGGATGACACTGTAGTAGCTACAGTGTCAAGCGCGTGACTTCCACGCGCAGTCACTTTGGGCGGCGCGTGAGGGCGCGTTGAGGCTTATCTCCGATCACGATCAACATGACTTTTTATCCTCTCATCATTCTGAACATTTCCTGTTAAATAACCAAGTTGATCCGAGATAGTTAAGTGGGTCAGATTAGGGCCGGTTGTCTCGGAAAGCGTGTTCGGACGGCTTCCCTGAGCCGGTTTCTGTTTCGGACTTTTTGGATGAATGTTAAGGACTTGTGGTGACCCTTACATGTGATTTGGACTGACAAGAATCGTAGGATAATCTCGAAACAAGTTCGTACGCACAGTTCGCATATGGATCGTACTGTGAGTGGGCCCGATTTCATTAAACCCTTGCATGCATAAATGTTTTCTGATTTACTTATATATACACATGCTGGAATCAAGTAATGGTTTTGATGATCTTGAAATTATGGTTATGGCACATTTTACGATGTTTGGGCTTAAGACCCGTCTGGTGAAATTTAAGAATGGTTTTGGATTTTATCTATATATATATATATGCATGTGGATATCGATGACTATATTTGGTACTGCACTGTATAGATCCACTTGTGTGACACTGTCTCCTCCGGAGGTGGTACCTCGGAGCGGTCACGGCGCATTGCCTGTGAGGGGTCATTCTACGGAGGAACCGAACCGTAGAATGACTCACGAACAGGATTGCTATGATTGGACGTCTGGGACGTCAAGCGTCTGGGACGTCAAGCGTCTGGGACGCTAGGCATCTGGGATGCCGTACCCGGACTGGGTTCGGGGATTGGACTTGGGATTGAGACCCTGAGTGGCACGCGTAGCCTTGGGACTGTGACCTTATTGGACGTCAGGGACGTCGGACATCTGGGATGTCAGGATTGGAGTGTATAGTGCAGTGGATGTGGTTATGTTTATGGTTTTATTATATGCCTTATGGTTTATTTTATATGATTTATGGTTTTAAATGCTGATGCATGCATGTTTGGAAAACGGAGGGGTAAAATTATATGTTTTACTTACTAAACTATTTTTATAAACTTAGAGTTTTAGCCCACTCACCCTTAATGTTTTGGTAACCCCTCTAGGCTGTGCTACTAAGGTAGAGGAGGATCTTGAGGCTGAGGCATAGATCTACTTCTGCGTACCTGAACCCCTGTTGGGTTGGTTGACCCGCAGGATTAATTTAGAGTCGTGCTCGGAACTTGTAATTTTGGACTTTATCCCTTGTCTGTCATCTGTTAAATTTCGAATTTGATGTATAACTTTAATTTGGTTATTTATGCATTTGAACTTTTGAGGTTAAATTTGGAATGTTGGTTCGGGTGTCAGAAGGGAGCAGGGCACGTGCCCTTGTGGTCCCCGTGGGATCGGGGCGGGTCTTGTCATCAAAAGTCGTGTCATCCGGGTCATAGGCCAAAACATCTGAAAACCATTATTGAAAATCATCATCATCAAATCTTAGTGAAATCCAAAACACATTTGAATCCACATTTCCATCCATCGAACCTGCTGGATCTATCTGAGTCTTTAAACTCAATCCAGGCCTCAATATAATCCGAGTCTTTAAACACCTGAGTCTCTAAACTCAATAGGCCTACGGGAAAATATTAATATCCTAGTCTTTAAACTCCTGAGTCTTTAAACTCAATCCGGTTCTTTAAATCCAGTTCGGGCCCTCCCCCGTCATAATCATATCCGGGTCTTTAAAACCAATAACCTGATCCAGCAAATCCAATTCAAAACCATTTATCCATTTCCGAATCCGAATCCGTAATCTCATCAGGATCCCGGATCCAAACCCAGAACTCATATCCATAAATGTTCCCAAATCCAAGTCTGAAACCATCATTCCGTAAGTCGGCATCCGGAATAACCATTCCGAACCCAAATTCGGAAATCCACTTTTAAGTTCCGAAACCGAATCCAGAATCTTCATCCTAGAATCCGCTTCCAAAACCCGAAATCACGTTTATCGAAACCACTTTTATGAACTGGGCCTCAAGCCCGAAATCACTTTCCAAAATCCATTAGAAACCATTGAAATCAAATCGTATTTCAAATCCCAAAATCAAATCATCAAAACTATCGGTCAAATCACAATATAAATCGAAAACTCGTAAAACGTGCAAATACATCATTATCTCGAAATACGTGCCAAATCGTAAAGCATCAAGTTCAGAATCATAAATATAGAATCACGTATAGAAAACATATAAGAACATATATGCATGCATTATAAGTTAGAAAGCAAAGTCCACTCACAGACCGTTTGCGACGCCGTCTCGATAAGCGTGCACTTACGTCGTTCCAGGCCTATCCACTATCATCGGTTTTCCTGAACCTTTCCAAATCCCATAATAAGGTCACTAACTACTTGATTAAGCTCATACTTAAGCCCCTTAATTTTCCCATATTTTTAACTATATTTAAACTTTATCCTAAACCTTTGGACATCCCGAATCATATCGACACGATGTTCGATCGACTCGAAACCAGTCCCAAAATGTTCGTTACATTGAATACATTAAAATTTGTGTTAAAAACTTCCTCAAAAGACGTGCCACGCGCCCCACACACCTCCCAAAGAGGCTGCGCGTGGGTATCACGCGCTAGGCACAGTCGTCTTCAACCTCTCCCCGAACCGGGTCCAGACCTGTCCGGTCCAACCAAACCGGCGAGGGCGGTTCAGCTCTACTCCTTCTTCGTTCTCAATTCGTTTTCATCCCTTCCACCTCCTACAGGTTCGTCTAACTATTTCCTACTTAACTATGTCCTTAATTCATAAAATGGAAGTCGAGATCATACCTTCCCGTTAACTATGTCCTTAATTCATAAAATGGAAGTCTCTGGCCACCACAGGTCATCTCAATCCTCAAAACTCAACCTATGAAACTCACAAGACCTCCAGAACACAGTCTACCCATTAAAATCGATCAACATTAGCTAGAATCAAAAACACCATTTTTGAATTTCATTTCACCTTACTCGGGTTTCATGGCCACCGTCCCTTTCAGGCCTCGAAGTTGAGTCCATTGAGCTTGTCTCACCCTCCATAGCTTCATACAAACCACAAAAACCATCAACAATTAGTAGAACCTAGTTTACTATCTTTGAATTCCAAAAATAGAGAACACCTTCTTACCTTCTAGCTTCTTCCATCGTACACGGCGGCCCTCCACGGTGGCACCGTCTCATTCCTCATCATCCCTTCTCTCATTTTGATTCACACACCTCCCTAACAATTAAGATGATCAATGGGTTTCACGGTCATACACTATACATACACACTCTGTTTTCTTCTGTTCTTCACCGTGCACACACATTCCCGATTTGAAAACAAGTGAAGGCGGTGGGAAGGGTCTACTACCTTCCTGAGAAGGACAGAGTCCCAAAATCAGTGGACCTCGATCCCCAGAACAGCCACTTGTCCACTAATCACTGAGCACAGATCCCAATGCAGGAAAATGGCCAAAGTGCCCTTAATTGCACAAATTACCATTTTGCCCCTCGGAGTTCTAGACCCGTAACTCTATCTCCTGAACTCCAAATAATACCTGCCGCCTGTCATTGTATTTAGGGCATCGAGACCTATCTAACAGTCCTGGAAATACGTGAAAATTCCTTGTCGTCCAAAAAGTCAACCATTTGCCCATATTCGACCAAATTACCCTTCAACTTCCGAACATCATAACTTTTTCCTCGAATGTCGGAATCGGACGTGCCACCTATCTATGAACTCGTGACGTCCCGAACTATGTCACGATCATCGATCAAAGCCCATTTGACCGCCCTAACAAAAAGTCAACATTTTTGCCCAATTCCAAGGGCATAATCATCATTTCACACCGTCCGTCCGAAAGCATCCAACTAATCACTGATTAACGTCACTAATTTGTCATTAATCACGAAGCTAATCCCGATTTCCTGGATGGGCTGTTACACGAAGCCCATTTTGGGCTCGTCCACAATGAACAAACTTGCAAGGAGATGGCTCTGGTTTTGGCTAAAGGGAACAGGGTGAAAACCCTTTGGGATTTTCTTAAAGACATGTCGAGGAGAGGGAGTGGTGGGCGGGCTTGTGACTACGCAGTCCGTTACCTGTTTGATAAAAGTCCTAGGAGAAGAGGGCTTGGTTAGTGATGCATTGGGTGTTTTTTTATAGAATGAAGCAGTTTCATTGTAAGCCCGATGTGTATGCATATAACACTATTATTTATGCTCTTTGTAGAGTTGGGAATTTTAACAAGGCCAAGTTTTTATTGGAGCATATAGAGTTGGCGGGCTTTAGATGTCTACCAAACGTATTCACTCATACAATTTTAATCAGCTCTTATTGTAGATATGGTTTGGAGACTGGTTGTAGGAAGGCCACTAGGAGGTGGATATGGGAAGCAAACCACATGTTTCAGAATATGTTTTTCAGAGGTTTTGTTCCTGATGTTGTCACTTACAATTATTTGATCAATGCCTATTGCAAAACTTACCAGATAGAGAGAGCTTTAGAGTTTTTTGAAGATATGAACAAAAGAAGTTGTGCCTACAACCGGGTTACTTATACTTCATTCATTTCCCCTTGTTAAATGTTGAATTTTGCGGTGGTGGGTATCTGTTTTTTTTTAATTTACCTATTGGGAACTGCAACTGGATGGGAAATGATGAATGCTGATACGATAGATATGTTATGAATTATAGTGAAGAGTTGTTTTGGGGTTACCTAATATATATGGTGCAATTTGGTCGTTTTGTAACTTTTATAAAACAGGGCAGGTATGAAAGGAATAAAATCTGTAGTTACTATGGATTGATTTTTGTTGTGGGCTCAATTTTTAATAAGCTTTTTATTTACCTGTTGTAGTTGCTATCATGTTTAGTGTAGGCAAATAGTCATGTAGGTTAGATACTAGAAGCCCAAGATTGGGTTTGGGGGGTGGGGGGGGGGGGGGGGGGGGGGGGGGGGGGGGGGTTGCTTCCTATTTCCCACATTAGTTTTTTGTATGAACATAGAATTCAATTTTGGTGTGTCATTTTTGTGTTGTATCCATATTCTGCCGATGTTGAAGTATTCTTTTGATTATTGCTGGTATTTTTGTTTGATTGGTATGTTATTTAGAATGCTTATGTCTACTTGTAGTGAAGAGGTATTTTGGGATTATTGTTATATACTATAAAATACCTATGCAAATAGTGGAATTGTTTGGGTATATGTGCAATTGGTTGTAGGATTGTAGTTGAAGTGGTGGTGGTTTGATATGGTTCTTCTGTTTATTCAGAATGCCTAATGAAGGTGCTACTTGTGTTTAGGGTAGGTAAATAGTGGGGTAGTTTAGAAACTTGAAGACCAATATTTAGGGGTTGTTTCCTATTTCCCAGATTAGTGTTGTATAAACATAGGGTTCAATTTGGGTGAATAAATTTTTTTCCTTCCCATATTCTGCCAATGCTTATCTCATTTGCTTATTGCTGGTATACTGGTTCGACTGGTTTATTATATAGTGAAGAGTTGTTTTGGGGTTATCTAATATAAATGGAGCAATTTGGCTGTTTCGTAGTTTTTCTAAAACTGTGCAGGTATGGAGGGAGCCATTATCGCTAAATGCACTTTTCAAGCCAAAACAATCTCAATCCCAGTGTACCATCACTGGGATTTGGGATTTGTGAAATTTTTTTTTTTTGGGGGGGGGGGGGGGGGGGGGGGTGACATTAGTTTTTTGTATGACCATAGAATTCAATTTTTGTGTTGTTTCCATATTTTTCCAATGTATTCTTTTGATTATTACTGGTATTTTTGTTTGATTGGTATGTTATTTAGAATGCTTATGTCTACTTGTAGTGAAGAGGTATTTTGGGATTATTGTTATATACTATAAAATACCTATGCAAATAGTGGGATTGTTTGAGTATATGTGCAATTGGTTGTAGGATTGTAGTTGAAGTGGTGGTGGTTTGATATGGTTCTTATGTTTCTTCAGAATGCCTAATGAAGGTGCTACTTGTGTTTAGGGTAGGTAAATAGTGGGGTAGTTTAGAAACTTGAAGACCAATATTTAGGGGTTGTTTACTATTTCCCAGATTAGTGTTGTATAAACATAGGGTTCAATTTGGGTGATTAAATTTTTTTTCCTTCCCATATTCTGCCAATGCTTATCTCATTTGCTTATTGCTGGTATACTGGTTCGATTGGTTTATTATATAGTGAAGAGTTGTTTTGGGGTTATCTAATATAAATGGAGCAATTTGGTCGTTTCGTAATTTTTCTCAAACTGTGCAGGTATGGAGGGAGCCATTATCGCTAAATGGAGCAATTTGGCCGTTTACTATTTAGAAACTTGAAGACCAATATTTAGGGGTTGTTTCCTATTTCCCAGATTAGTGTTGTATAAACATAGGGTTCAATTTGGGTGATTAAATTTTTTTCCTTCGCATATTCTGCCAATGCTTATCTCATTTGCTTATTGCTGGTATATTGGTTCGATTGGTTTATTATATAGTGAAGAGTTGTTTTTTGGGTTATCTAATATAAATGGAGCAATTTGGCCGTTTTGTAATTTTTCTAAAACTGTGCTGGTATGGAAGGAGCCATTATCGCTAAATGCACCTTTCAAGCCAAAAAAAATCTCAATCCAGTGTATCATCACTGGGATTTGTGATCAGCGCGGAGGTTGGGTTTGTTTCCTATTTCCCACATTAGTTTTTTGTATGAACATAGCATTCAATTTTGGTGTGTAATTTTTGTGTATTTTCCATATTCTGCCAATGTTGAAGTATTCTTTTGATTATTGCTGTTATTTTTATTTGATTGGTATGTTATTTATAATGCTTATGTCTACTTGTAGTGAAGAGGTATTTTGGGATTATTGTTATATACTATAAAATACCTATGCAAATAGTAGGATTGTTTGAGTATATGTGCAATTGGTTGTAGGATTGTAGTTGAAGTGGTGGTGGTTTGATATGGTTCTTCTGTTTATTCAGAATGCCTAATGAAGGTGCTACTTGTGTTTAGGGTAGGTAAATAGTCGGGTAGTTTAGAAACTTGAAGACCAATATTTAGGGGTTGTTTACTATTTCCCAGATTAGTGTTGTATAAACATAGGGTTCAATTTGGGTGATTAAATTTTTTCCTTCCCATATTCTGCCAATGCTTATCTCATTTGCTTATTGCTGGTATACTGGTTCGATTGGTTTATTATATAGTGAAGAGTTGTTTTGGGGTTATTTAATATAAATGGAGCAATTTGGTCGTTTCGTAATTTTTCTCAAACTGTGGAGGTATGGAGGGAGCCATTATCGCTAAATGGAGCAATTTGGCCGTTTACTATTTAGAAACTTGAAGACCAATATTTAGGGGTTGTTTCCTATTTCCCAGATTAGTGTTGTATAAACATAGGGTTCAATTTGGGTGATTAAATTTTTTTCCTTCGCATATTCTGCCAATGCTTATCTCATTTGCTTATTGCTGGTATATTGGTTCGATTGGTTTATTATATAGTGAAGAGTTGTTTTTTGGGTTATCTAATATAAATGGAGCAATTTGGCCGTTTTGTAATTTTTCTAAAACTGTGCTGGTATGGAAGGAGCCATTATCGCTAAATGCACCTTTCAAGCCAAAAAAATCTCAATCCCAGTGTATCATCACTGGGATTTGTGATCAGCGCGGAGGTTGGGTTTGTTTCCTATTTCCCACATTAGTTTTTTGTATGAACATAGCATTCAATTTTGGTGTGTAATTTTTGTGTATTTTCCATATTCTGCCAATGTTGAAGTATTCTTTTGATTATTGCTGTTATTTTTATTTGATTGGTATGTTATTTATAATGCTTATGTCTACTTGTAGTGAAGAGGTATTTTGGATTATTGTTATATACTATAAAATACCTATGCAAATAGTAGGATTGTTTTGAGTATATGTGCAATTGGTTGTAGGATTGTAGTTGAAGTGGTGGTGGTTTGATATGGTTCTTCTGTTTATTCAGAATGCCTAATGAAGGTGCTACTTGTGTTTAGGGTAGGTAAATAGTCGGGTAGTTTAGAAACTTGAAGACCAATATTTAGGGGTTGTTTCCTATTTCCCAGATTAGTGTTGTATAAACATAGGGTTCAATTTGGGTGATTAAATTTTTTTCCTTCCCATATTCTGCAATGCTTATCTCATTTGCTTATTGCTGGTATATTGGTTCGATTGGTTTAGTATATAGTGAAGAGTTGTTTTGCGGTTATTTAATATAAATGGAGCAATTTGGTCGTTTCCTATTTAGAAACTTGAAGACCAATATTTAGGGGTTGTTTTCCTATTTCCCAGATTAGTGTTGTATAAACATAGGGTTCAATTTGGGTGATTAAAATTTTTTCCTTCCCATATTCTGCCAATGCTTATCTTATTTGCTTATTGCTGGTATATTGGTTCGATTGGTTTATTATATAGTGAAGAGTTGTTTTGGGGTTATCTAATATAAATGGAACAATTTGGCCGTTTCGTAATTTTTCTAAAACTGTGCAGGTATGGAGGGAGCCATTATCGCTAAATGCACTTTTCAAGCCAAAACAAGTTTGGCCGGTGGATGGACGGTGCGAAATGACGGTTTTGCCCCTAAAATGGGCGAATTGTTAGACTTTTGGTTCGGGAGGGGCAAACAGACTTTGGCCGGTGATTGTAACGTAGTTTGGGCTGTCACGAGTCCGTAGACAGGCGGCACGTTCGATTCCGACATACGATGTGAGAGTTATGGGCCTCGGATGTTTAGGGGCAATTTGGTAATTTGTCATGTAGGGGCAATTTGGTCATTTTGCTGCCTTGGGGTTTGTACCAACAAGTTTGTGACACCTGGTGCATTGGGATTCATGCCCAATGGATGGGGGACACTTGTCCCATCTCTGGAGGATTGTGGCACATTTCTCAGCCGCCTCAAAAGGTTTTCAAAACAAAGTGGATGATATTTGTGCACGGTTGTACAATTTTGGAAGAACACAAAAAAACAAGGATAGAGTGTGATCGTGAGAACCAATCCCATATAACCCCTCAACCTCTGATGATTACTCATGAGTGGTGAAGGGAAGTGAGAGAAGGCAGTGAGAGGGTTGTGGTGGCTTCATCATGACGGCTGCCGTGGACGGTGGCTCGGGAACCATGGAAAATAAAGTATAGTAAGAGGCTTGTGAACTTAACTCATTTAAATCACCTGCAAGCCTCTTCATTTGCCTATGGGTTGTGAAGGGAAGATGGAGAGGAAGTCGATTGGGTGCTGGTGGTGGCCACGGCAAGGCACGACGACGGCGGCTGGTAGGGTAAGCTTGCCGTGAAATTTCACTTGAATTCAAATATTGTAATCCTAGTTTTAAACGTTAATAATCAAATTAATTGCTTGGATGAGGTTCTGGAGGTCCTCAAGGGAAGGATTGAGCTTGGAAGCAAGGGAAATGATGGGGCCTGGGAACATAGAAAATGGACGCTGGAAGTTGGTTCGATCGTTACTTCGATTTGGAAGGTAAATTCTAGTGCTTAAGTTAGTGTTTTGATCACGTAGATTCATAGGAAAGGGTTAGACGAAACTAATAGAGGAAATTGGAGCAAAAAGGGGTCGAAAATAGACAGAAAACTGGCCTCACTGGTTCGGGTTGGACCGGGCTGAACCGGACCAGTTTGGACCCGATTCACACGAGGTTGAAGATAGTGAACAATAGGAGTGTGAAGCCCACGCGCAGCCCCTTTGGGCGGCGCGTGAGGGCACCTGACACACTTTCTGGGGAAGTTGTCAACACGATGTATTCGATGTAACGAACATTTTGGGACTAGTTTCGAGTCGATCGGACGTCGTTTCGATATGATTAGGGATGTTCGAAGGTTTAAGGGCTAGTTTAAAAATAGTTAAAAATTTGATAAAATTACGGGGATTTAGTACAAGCATATTGGAGTGGTTAGTGACCTTAGTATGTGATTTGGACAGGTTTGGGAAGTCCGGTGATAGTGGATTAGCTGGGAAAGCGTAAGTACACGCGTATCAAGGCAGCAGCGGGAATGGTCTGTGAGTGGACTTTACTTTCTAAATTATGATGCATGCATAAATGTTTTCTATGTTTTCTATACGTGATTTCTAGGTTTATGATTGTGATATCTCTGATTTACGATTTGCACGTATTTTGAGGAGTTTTACGTATTTGCACGTTTTACGATATTATGGTTTTATGCTATGATTTGATAATGGTTTCGATACTATGATTTTGAGATTTGAATGATGATTTGATTTCATTGGTTTATAAATAGATGTTTTTGAAAAGTGATTTCAATAAACGTGATTTTTGGATTTGGATTCGGAATGATAATTTCGGATTCGAATTTGGAAATGGATTTATGGATTTAGATTTGCTAAAATGGTTTTGAATTGGATTTGTTGGATCTAGTTTTGGGTTTAAAGACCCGAATATGATATGTGACGGGGGGCGGGCCCGGATATGTGATTTTGGGTTTAAAAACCCGGTGAGTTTAAAGACTCAGATATTGTGATTTCCCCCATAGGCCTATTGAGTTTAAGGACTCGGATTCGTATTGAGGCCTATTGAGTTTAAAGACTCGGATATATATTGAGTTTAAAGACTCAGATAGATCCAGTAGGTTCGATTGATGGAAATGTGTTTTAAATGATTTTGAATTTTTGTGATACATTGATGGTTTTCCAATGGTTTTCAGATATTTTGGGCTGTGACCTGGATGATATGAATTTAATGGTTTTGGGCTAAGGCCCGGGATTTAAGAAAAGGAAATTATTTCGGTTTTTATAAATGGTTTTTATTATCTTGGAAATGAAATGGTTTTCTTATGCTGAAAATGAACTGGTTTTCGAATGCATGCATTGGTTTTATGTGGAGGGTATAACTGTCTTTTCTTATAAAAATGTTTCTAAACTTATTAGTTATTTTGTCCACTCACAATTTTTTCTGTTTTTCGATACCCTCCAGGTTGATGCGGTGCGGGCTGTTGTTGGCGAGACGGAGGCATCACACACTATTCACAGTGGTTTCTGCGCACTCTGGGAAGTCGGAAGTTAGCTTTGGACGGTTCGCCTGGGTATCCCTTGTTTGGCTTAAGTGTTACGTGAAGGTTAGACGGGTGTTTAGCCTTCGGGTCGCACGTGGGTTAGATAGGAGTATGACTTATCCCTTAATCCTGGGAGATTTGGGATGAGTCGTGTCACACAACTGTTGGACGAAAGATGGTGGAAGGGAACATGATCTTGAAAACGGCGAGAGGAAAGAAGGAAGGCAACGAAAGCAGAAAAACCAAAATAGCGAGAAAGGAAACTAAAAGACGAAAATACATATCGCAAGGTTACAATCCTACTTAACTCGTCCCTAATCTAACTCTAGCAATATATAAACCTAATTAACTCATCCACAATTTACCTACAGTAGTAATACTTAACCACATTCGTACGAATAAAGTACAGGTACAAAAAAACAACAACCAAATGCCCATGCTGATGCATCAAAACATTCAACACAAAAAATAACAAAAAAACCTACTTTCTCCGCAGCAAAAAAAAAAAAAAAAGAAGAACCACAATAAATCAGACGAAACAATCGAAAAATTCCCCTAGACCAGGTACTTTACATTTATATACTTACCTCAACAACCTAACACATCGTTTGAATTCCTCCAAATTCTTCATATCTGATAGAAGATAGACCTAATTCAAATTTGAAATTATAAACAATCGGATAAGGAACCTATGAAATTCAAACAACAGATAGGAGTTTATCAGAGCAAAAAAAGAAACGTGAGTTTAATAAACCCTAAAATTATGGATTTGTTTGCTCATGTTCTATAAGAATTTTAATGGCATATATTTGTAATTTTTGAAAAAATAGAGAATTAAAAGTAATGCTGGATTTGAATAAAAAATTAAAAAGTTAGGATTAATGTTAATTACTATTACTATTTACTATAATGGACTAATCTCTAATTTGGACTCTAAAATAGGACCTAATTATAAGTGCGGCTATATGCTAATTCCCTTGCAATTATTCGAGGTTTTTTTTAATTTAAATGCATTATATTCGTGTAGGAAAATTTTATTTTACACCTTATTTTCATTTTCATTATTTGATCATTATTATTCTGAAACGGCCGAATTTTCTCATATAATTATTTTTCCGTTCTATTTATTAAGCGATCATCAAACAGCAGGTAAAATTGGAAATTTAACCAGAAAATGAAAGGTGGCATTTTTATCAATTGAAAGTTTACCCGGAAACACCATTGCCCAGATCCCTTTCTCTCATCATAAGATCCAAGTCTATAGCATCGGATCCGATGAAGCAGCGGAGGTTTCAGACCCACAGCATAGAGTGAGCATATGGGATCTTCCTCTGCGCTGCGATCATCTCCGGTGACCTTTCTTTGACGACGCCCATCTTCGACCATCTCCTCTCTTTCTCTTTGCGACTCTATCTCTTTTTAATCTTCCTTATGGCCTCTGTGGGTCCCATGAAATTGGAGTCACAGATTCGACAAAAACCCACCTGCGACTCTAGCTCTTTTTAATCCTATTACTTTTTGCATCATTCGACATTCGGTGCGAGATTAATGCCAAGTTTCTGTTGTTTTTGGATAAAGAGAGAGTTTAAGAGTCCACGGAACCCAAAATTAAGCATGGAACAAAAAGTCCAGACACAACAAACCGGACAAACTCGTGTTTGGTTTCCAGAATTTTAAAAAGGATCTTGAACGTGCCCAACTATGATATTGATATTTTTTTAATTACTAAAAATTGGACAATTGAACATAAAAGAAAGGCCTTCAATCTCCATAAAAATAGAAATTTAAATTGAATCTACGCTAAACATGAGAAGAAAAAAAAAATTGGGAATCTGCTCTGCAAGTGCAAACTCCAAAGGCCAAGGGTGTAGTTTACAGATCACGTTGGCAAATGGGAATTAAATAAGAAAAAGCCAGCTACGTTAGTCATTCCTTAATGCATTTCATTATTTTGTAAATTTTTTTACGTGGATCTCAGTTTTATTTTGCTCCAAAATCGAGGTCAACCTGCAATATGGATAACCTTCTCCTTAAATTATTAGTAATCAATAGAAGAAAAAAAACTTGATACGTCCATAATTTTTCAGAGTACCACATGCTATATATTCACAATTCACTATTGGTGAATGTAATTTATTTATTTGCGCTAGGAAAAGAGTACAAATATCCAGAAAAGTAGGAATCAACCCACGTGCCACAAAGCTGAACCTGAGTAAAATAAGATCCAATTTGAAGCTGCTCCACCAAAATGGCAAACCTAATAATTCGGTCCGGTCAACACAATTGGTCCCCTTTGGAAAACCTAACTCTCCTCTGCTAGAGCATACCACAGATTCACAGAAATGGAAATGGACAGTTCAAACCCCGCTCCAGACGGCGACCATGAGTCCAGCCAGGCGCCGCCACCAGATCAGCCCAACCAGGCGGCTGCTGTTGCAACAAACAAGTTATCTTGTTTAAGCGGCAATGTGGATGCTCCTTGGCTGCACAGAGAGCAACTTGACCCAATATTGACTCCAACCAACAACACAGCAACGAAAATGCCAACTGGAATTTCTGATTCCCAACAAATGCTGGTTACATCCTATCAGTTCAGAGGAGCTAAAATGGCAGATGTGGAAGAAAACAAAGGAAGTAGCAGCAGCAGAGGATTCAGCCTGTTCAAATGCGGCGAAGACACTGATGTGATATTGGATCAACTGAAAGAAGCCCATCTGGTAATGGCTACCCTCGTAGCCACTGTCACATTTGCAGCGGCTTTTGGGGTGGCCGGTGAGGTTTACGGGAGTGAAAAAGACTCACCCGGCCAAGGGTTTGCGATTCTGTCAAGGCACATAGCTTTCAAAGCTTTTATTGTGACAGACATTTTGGCCTTTTTTATGTCAATTTGTTCTATTTTGATGCATTTTTATGTGTCGAGATTGGATGTCATTGTCTGCGCCATGTCTTCCACCATGGCAGCCTTGATTTTCATGGTGACGGCGTTTGCTACTGGCACATATGCAGTTTCCGGCTACTCTCCGGGACTTGTATTTGCTGCTTGTGTGCTTGGTTTCTGGTATTTTTTGGCAGCAATTTTCATGGTTGGTCGTCCATTTGCTAAGGCTTTTAATAGGCGGCTTTTTTACGCCCCTGCAGCTTAGTTGAATTAAGATTCTGTACTACTTGTCATGCTGTTTCTAAATCTAATCTAAGCCTTTTGCTTCATATCTAAAAGTCCTCTGATCTATTTCCTTTATCAGCGTTACTGTGATGAAATATAAGCCTAATTCCTAAGTTAAGCGTAAATGGTTTACTTATCCATCCGCTTCACAATTCTTTGGCTTGTTTCAGTCCGTTTTACAAAGCGTCCATAATTAAGGGTTTGTTTGATAATTATTATTTTTTTTTTTGTACATGGAGCATCTATAAAGTATAAGAGAAGAAAAATGGAAAATCCAAAAGTGATGGCATATGTTCTTTTTTCTTTTTCTTTTTCTGTTCGAAAGTGATGGCATATGGATGGAGAGAAAATATAAACAAGGGATCATGAAAAAGTGAAACCTATTGACAAAAAAAAAAACAACAAAACTACCATAAATAAGTTTGAGCTTCAATTTCTAGTTTTTATTATGTCTACCTAGGCCTCGTCATTGGGCCGCGTCGGGCCAAAATTTTTGGGCTTGGGTTGGGCCAAGCCGGGCCTATTTCATAATTTAAAAAATACCGGGCCGGGTCGGGCGGGCTTGATCATAAATATGAAAGTCCATGCCCTTTGTCGGGCCGGGCTTTTATCGGGCTTTACGGGTCGGGCCTACTAAGCCCACTTGGGCCGGGCCTACTAAGCCCATTTGTACCTACCTAATTGTAAAAAAAAAAATGACTTGAGCTTAAATATTATTATCGAATATTGAAATAAGTTAAGGAGGGGTACTATTGGATTTGGAGAATTGACTTAACTTTTCGACCATAAAGCCGAGATAAGATAAGGAGATCGCTAAGAAAGTCAGAGACTTAGTGAGTTTTTTTGAATTTAGGGTTAGGGTTTGGTTTGGGCATTGGGCTTTTAAATGACACTAGGTTGAGATTTGGTTGGAGTTTTGAATTTTGGCTATGATAGTCGTAACAAGATTGGATTGGGTATCAATTCTTAATTTATAATTATTTATATTTTCAGATTTATGGGTCGGGTTTACCTGGGCGGGTCGGGCTGAGCTTACCGGGCTTTATCGAGCTTGGGCCTATCGGGCCTAACGGGCTTGAATACCATAAGCCCAAGTCCAGCCCGTCAACATGCGGGCCGGGTCGGGCTTTTTGTCATCGGGCCTATCGGGTACCCAAAAGCCCGTGGGCTTCTGGGCCAAATGATGAGGGCTATGTCTACCTTTCCTTTTATATGAGACATCCATATCCTTCCTCTATCATTATTCGCCATCATGTAATTACAAGGTTTCATTTAGGAACAAAGATAGGAATTTGGATTTGGATTTCAGTTTCAAATGAAGGGATGATTCGAAATCACTTTATTTGAAATTTCTCTATTTGAAATCTCATTATTTAGAAAACTAATTATTTACTAGAGGTTTTGAAATTGCTTCATTTAACTTTGTTTTGGTTGGCTCTTTTGAGGAAAATTTTGAAAAAATAAAGATTTAATTTGCCCTTTAATTTAACAGAGAGTTATGATATTAGACGAAAAATGGGCAAGTTGAGACACAGAGCGAGTTTCAAATGGTATTCTGGTACAAAATCGAGTTAGGGTGCATTTTAAGAATAAATTTCATGAGATATTTTGAGTATAAAGTTAAAATAAAACCTAAATTCTTTTTGTTGGATAAATCTTTTTAAATACCATACACTATTGTAGTATATGCAAATATTGAAAAGTGATTGACCCTACTTTTCACTAGTCTTCTAAGAAATTATTTGAGTCAACGTGAAAATTAAAATTGTCAACCACGAGAGAAAAGTTTTCTCCACTTGTGGACATCATATTTTTTGCAGAACTCACGAATTATTGGAGTTGAGAATATATTTTAGTTTTTGGGAACTAATTTGTGCTAGTTTAATAATAAACAAAATAAAAAATAAAAGATAAAAGAAATTAGAAAAAATATGGGCTTTTAGTTATTTCTAGGGAAAATTATTATCACCGTTTATGAATTAATTTTATACTAATTCTTAAATGTGTATTGAGAGTCCACGAACTTTACTTAAATGTGTATTAATAGTTCATCCGTTAACATTTTTATTTATTTATATTAAACATAAGAGCACAATTATTTTTTTAAGTATATTTATACAATTCCCTCACTTCAACATAAATGAAGCACAAAATTTACTCTCATTTTATCTTTATAAACACGTTTGAAAAAATAATTTTACCCTTCTATTCTACGAAAAAAAAAGTTAAACTTTTGATAAGATAACATTTAATGCACATTTATGCATAGTTTAAGAACATATGCTATTAATAATGAAGTTAATGGATGTTACATAAAATTAACGTAAAGTATAAAGACCGACAATAATTTTTCCTTCTTTCTTTTATTATATTGGACAAATTTTCTTTATACGTACACTTTGTAATCTTAAACATTATTTTTAAAAAAAATTATTTACGTACACCTTATTTTTGCATCATTCATTACAAGATTAATACCAAGTTTCTTATGTTTTTGGGTAAAGAGAATTTAAGAGGCCACATAACCGAAATTAAGCTTGGAACAAAAAAGTCCAGGAACATCAAGCCGAACAAACTTGACACGATCCACCCCCAATCCCCCAGGATTAAGGGCTAAGTCATGCTCCCGTCTAACTTACGTGCGACACGAAGGCTGACTGACGACCAACCTCCATGTAATACGTAAGCCGGATAAGGGATTCCTAAACGGACCGTCTAAAAACATCCGGACTTCTCAGAACGCGCAGAATCTACTGTGGACCGTGTGTGTGATGTCTCCGTCTCTCTAAGCATAGCCCGCACCGCATCAAACCTGGAGGGTATCAAAAACATAAAAAGACTGCGAGTGGACAAAAATAAACAATAACTATAGAAAACAGTTTATAAGAAAGATATTTATACCCTCCATTTAAAAACCAATGCATGCATTCACAAACCAGTTCATTTCCGAGATAATCAAAACCATTTATGCAAACCGAAATCATTTCCTTTTCTTAAATCTCGGGCCTCAGCCAAAAACCATCAAAAGCCATCTCATCCGGGTTATAGCCCAAATCATCGGAAAACCATCATTATTAAAATCATCAAGTTATCATCGAAATCCAAAACACATTTGAAATCCATTTCAACCAATCGAACCTGCTGGATCTATCAGAGTCTTTAAACTCCCGAGTCTTTAAACTCAATCCAGGCCTCAATATAATCTGAGTCTTTAAACTCAATCCGGGTCTTTAAACCCAATCCGAGCCCGCCCCCGTCATAATCATATCCGGGTCTTTAAACCCAATAACCAGGTCCAGGAAATCCAATCCAAAACCATTTTATACCCATTTCAAAATCCATGTCCAAATCCGAATTCAAAATCACCATTTCGAATTCCGATCCGAATCCGAAATCATCATCCTGAATCTAAATCCAGAATTTGGAAATCATATCAATAATCCATTTCCAAATCCGAATTCGAAACCATCATTCCGTAAGCCGGAATCCAGAATAATCATTCCGAACCCAAATCCGGAAATCCACTTTCAAGTTACAAAATCGAATCCCGAATCGTCATCCTGAAATCTGATTCCAAAACCCGAAATCACGTTCATCAAAACCACTTTTATGAACTGGGCTTCCAGCTCAAAAACTCTTTCCAAAATACATTATGAATCATTGAAATCAAATCATATTTCAAATCCCAAAATCAAATCATCAAAACCATGGTCAAATCACAACACAAATTGTAATATCATAAAACGTGCAATTACGTCATAATCTCGAAATACGTGTAAAACCGTAAATCATCAAGATCATATCAAAAACATAGAAATCACATGTAGAATACATATAAAACATTTATGCATGCATCATAAGTTAGAAAGCAAAGTCCACTCACAGACCATTTGCATCACCGCCTCGATACACGTGCAATTACGCTCTCCCGGCCAATATACCATCACCGATTTTCCCGAACCTGTCGAAATCCCATAATAAGGTCACTAACTACTTCATTAAGCTTCTTCTAAAACCCTGTAATTTTCCCGAATTTTTGACTATTTTTAAACGAGCGCTAAAATATTCGGACAGCCCGAAACATATCGAGACGATGTCCGATCGACTCGAAACCAGTGCAAAAATGTTCGTTACATTGAATACTTTAAAAGTCGTGTTGGAAACTTCCCCAAAAGGGGTCCCACGCGCCCTCACGTGCCGCCCAAAGGGGCTGCGCATGGGAGCCACGCGCCTACTGTTCATTGTCTTCAAGCTCGGTCGAACCCAGTCCAGACCTATCCGGTTCAGGCCGGTCCAATCATAACTGGCGTTCACGGGTTTGTGCTCAATTCCAGTCCTTTTCGACTATTCCAAGTTCTACAAAATTCTGAACCCAAATCCGGAAATCCACTTTCAAGTTCCAAAATCGAATCGCGAATCGTCATCTTGAAATCTGATTTTAAAACCCGAAATCACGTTCATCAAAACCACTTTTATGAACTGGGCTTCCAGCCCAAAACCTCTTTCCAAAATCCATTATGAATCATTGAAATCAAATCATATTTCAAATCCCAAAATCAAATCATCAAAACCATGGTCAAATCACAACACAAATCGTAATCTCGCAAAACGTGCAATTACGTAATAATCTCGAAATACGTGCAAAACCGTAAATCATCAAGATCATATCACAAACATAGAAATAAAATGTAGAAAACATTTAAAACATTTATTCATGCATCATAAGTTAGAATGAAAAGTCCACTCACAGACCATTTGCATCGCCGCCTAGATACGCGTGCAATTACGCTTTCTCGGCCAATCTACCATCATCGGTTTTCCCGAACCTGTCCAAATCCCATAATAAGGTCACTAACTACTTCATTAAGCTTATACTAAAACCTCGTAATTTTCCCAAATTTTTTACTATTTTTAAACGAGCCCTAAAACATTCGGACTGCCCGAAACATATCTACACGATGTTCGATCGACTCGAAACCAGTGCCAAAATGTTCGTTACATTGAATACGTTAAAAGCCGTGTTGGAAACTTCCCCAAAAAGAGTCCCACACGCCCTCACGCGCCCACTGTTCATTGTCTTCAAGCTCAGTCAAACCCGGTCCAGACCGGTTCGATTCAGGCCGGTCCAATCCGAACCGGCATTCACCGGTTTGTGCTCAATTCCAGTCATTTTTCGACTATTCCATGTTCTACAAATTCCGAACCCAAATCCGGAAATCCACTTTCAAGTTACAAAATCGAATCCCGAATCGTCATCCTAAAATCCGATTCCAAAATCCGAAATCACGTTCATGGGAACTAGAAGACTCGAACCCAATCAATTGGGAAGTCAATTGGTGGTGAATTGGTGAAAAATAGGCCCTGCAACTGTTTTGAAAATTGGAGCTTGAGTTCGATTACTTGGAGGTAAGGAACTTTGAAATTGATGTCACAATTGTATTTAGAATAGACCTAGGATGCTTCTGGTGTACTTAATTGAAGGAAACAGACAAGTTTGGGGTGGAACCCGAGTTAGGGCCCGTCGGGTGTTCATCTTGAGTCAAGAAGTTTTAGGGCTTGTTTGGTTCAATTGAAGTCCCAGAGGCTAAATCTATATAGAATTGATGCTAATGAGTGAAAGAATGGATAAAATTAAGGTTGAATCGAGGGAGATTGCACCGGGTCTGATCGCGGGTTGCAGACCCGTTTATCAGAGAAACGGGCGAGAGAGAAGCACTGTAGCTGTGCACTGTTCACGGCGCGTGGCTGTCACGTGCAGCCGCTTGCGGCGGCGCGTGAGGGCGCGTGACCGGGAATTTGAAGATGGGTTCAACACACTTTTAGATGTTCTCGATGATACGGACCTATTGGCGTTAGTTTTGGGTCAATCGGATATAAATTGAGGGTAGTTTTGCGTATCCGAAGCGTATAGGTTACGTTTAAATAATATTATTTTATTCCGATGACTAGGAAATTCGTACATAAGATTATATGATACTCTCGTAACCCTATATTACGTGTGTGACAGGCCGAAATATTCTCGGGACATCGGACGAGAACGAACAGCTCGAATCTGAGCAATCTGGACGGTGTGTGAGTGAACTTTTGTTTTCTACCCTAAATGCATGCATATATGTTTTAACTGCTTCTAAATGCTTTATGATATGATTTAAATTGATTTGCTATGATTGATATTGTGATATGGTGATTTCTGAATTTTGGGAATATTATATTATTTTATATTGCTTTGGGCACGATTTTCGAGAAAATGATAAAATTGTGATTTTGGGCGATGGCCTGAGATTTGAGATGGATTTTGACTCTGAACTTAAGTTAAGTGATTTGGGCGATGACCTGAGATTTGAGATGGATTTTGACTCTGAAATTAAGTTAAGTGATTAAATTGATGAAATTGATTTATACATTATATGTTAGACATCGTGTTATAATTGGATTTGTGGAACTTACTTGTGCTTTGTAAAAGCTATATTTCGGGCAGAGGCCCTGTTGAACTATTGATTTGATTTTGAGATTTAAATGGTTTTGAAATGAGATTATTGGTGACTGTTCCACATGTACCATCCTCTGTGATTTGATAGTCTCCTCCAGACATCGTAGATCCTGGAGTAGTCACGATCCACTGCTTGGAGATGAGTAGCTCCGAGGGGAGGCTCAGTCTCAGGAGTGTGAGTTTATGATGATATCCTCCAGACGTCGTTGATCCTGGAGATGATATCACCCCAGAATTCGTTGATCCTGGGGAGGTACTAGGACGTGAGACACCCGAGTTGCACGCGTTGCATTGATATCGTGACGGGTTATTGGATATTGAGATTGGATGTTGAGGATGGTGGTATCATGATTGATTTTGAATTGTATTAGCTGTTTTATTTTACCTTTTATTTTTATTACTCATGTTTTATATGATATGCATGCATGTTTACAAAACTGGAGGGTAAGACTATTTTTGATAAATGTATTTCTAAAACTTTATTCTTATCCACTCACACCTTTAATATTTTTTGTACCCTCCAGGCCGGTGCACAGGTACTGAGGCTCGTATCGAGGCAGAGGAATAAACCGACCGTTGGGTACTCAAGTATCTGACCGCGTAGGATTTTGATCTTTATTTGTAAATATTGCCTATGCTCTGTAAACCGGTTGACAACTGATGTAGTCAACGGTCCTGAAAGACGTACCTATCCCTTGTCTGACTATGTGCGTTGTTTGTTGTGTTGTGTATTTATGTATATATATATATGGACTACTTATCGAAATCGTTTTAGAAATCAAAATCGATAATTAATGTTTTTGGTGGTTTTTTTTTTCGGGTATTTCCAGTACAAGTCGATAAGGGTTTTCTTTGTTTCCTTTCGATTTTTCTCTCCAAATTGTCACTAATTTCTCACTCAATTACTCTTGTTTCTACTGAAAATCGATCAAGATGAAGGGAGGATGTATGTGTTCTCTGTTTTGTTCTTAGTCGACTACTGCTAATTATCAACCTTAATTCATATGCTAAAGCTTAATTAATTAATGTCAACACAGCAACCGAGTGCCACTCATGAGTTTCTTAATAAGGCAGGTGGCATTAGCTGGGTTAAAGGGAAGTGAATCAGCAATTAAATTGAATAGTCAGCACTAGCACCGTTAATTACTTTATGCACAATTACCATTTTACCCCTTAAGCACAATTACCATTTTGCCCCTCCATTTCACAACCCCATAACTTCTTCATCCGAGCTCCGTTTTCGACGTGCCGCCCGTCCACGGATTCAGCTTTCCGAGACCTATAAAACGGCACTAGAAAAATGTTCAAAAAGTATTCCAAATAAAAAGTCAACTTTTAGCCATGTGTCTCTAGGGGTAAAAACGTCATTTTCACATTATTTTAATATTTTACAATTTTTTGGATTTTCGGGGCGTTACAAAAACCACTTTTATGAACTGGGCTTCCAGCCCGAAAACTCTTTCCAAAATCCATTATGAATAATTGAAATCAAATCATATTTCAAATCCAAAAATCAAATCATCAAAACCATGGTCAAATCACAACACAAATCGTAATCTCGTAAAACGTGCAATTACGTCATAATCTCGAAATACGTGCAAAACCGTAAATCATCAAGATCATATCACAAACATAGAAATCACATGTAGATAACATATAAAACATTTATGCATGCATCATAAGTTAGAAAGCAAAGTCCACTCACAGACCATTTGCATCGCCGCCCTGATACACGTGCAATTACGCTTTCCCGACCAATCTACCATCACCGATTTTCCCGAACCTATCGAAATCCCATAATAGGCTCACTAACTACTTCATTAAGCTTCTTCTTAAAACCCGTCATTTTCCCGAATTTTTGACTATTTTTAAACGAGCCCTAAAACATTCGGACAACCCGAAACATATCGAGACGATGTCCGATCGACTCGAAACCAGTGCCAAAATGTTCGTTACATTGAATACTTTAAAAGTATTTTTGGAAACTTCCAAAAAAGGGGTCCCAAACGCCCTCACGCGCCGCCCAAAGGGGATGCGCATGGGAACCACACACCCACTGTTTATTGTCTTCAAGCTCAGTCGAACCCGGTTCAGGCCAGTCTAATCCGAACTGGCGTTCACAGGTTTGTGCTCAATTCCAATTCTT
Source organism: Prinsepia uniflora (assembly GCA_032719365.1). Classification (NCBI taxonomy): domain Eukaryota; kingdom Viridiplantae; phylum Streptophyta; class Magnoliopsida; order Rosales; family Rosaceae; genus Prinsepia; species Prinsepia uniflora. The sequence continues at coordinate 66,624,643 of CM064864.1, forward strand.
TTTCGACTATTCCAAGTTCTAAAAAATTCCAAACCCAAATCCGGAAATCCACTTTCAAGTTCCAAAATCGAATCCCGAATCGTCATCCTGAAATCTGATTTTAAAACCCGAAACCACATTCATCAAAACCACTTTTATGAACTGGGCTTCCAGCCCGAAACCTCTTTCCAAAATCCATTATGAATCATTGAAATCAAATCATATTTCAAATCCCAAAATCAAATCATCAAAATCATGGTCAAATCACAACAAAAATCATAATTTCGCAAAACGTGCAATTACGTCATAATCTCGAAATACGTGCAAAACCGTAAATCATCAAGATCATATCACAAATATAGAAATCAAATGTAGAAAACATATAAAACATTTATGCATGCATCATAAGTTAGAAAGTAAAGTCCACTCACAGACCATTTGCATCGCCACCTAGATACGCGTGCAATTACGCTTTCTCGGCCAATCTACCATCACCGGTTTTCCCGAACCTGTCCAAATCCCATAATAAGGTCACTAACTACTTCATTAAGCTTCTACTAAAACCTCGTAATTTTCCCAAATTTTGTACTATTTTTAAACGAGCCCTAAAACATTCGGGCTGCCCGAAACATATCTAGACGATGTTCGATCGACTCGAAACCAGTGCCAAAATGTTCGTTACATTGAATACTTTAAAAGTCGTGTTGGAAAATTCTCCAAAAAGGGTCCCACGCGCCCTCACGCTCCCACTATTCATTGTCTTCAAGCTCAGTCGAACCCGGTCCAGATCGGTCCGGTTCAGTCCGGTCCAATCCGAACCGGCGTTCATGGGTTTGTGCTCAATTCCAGTACTTTTTCGACTTTTCCAAGTTCTATAAAATTCCAAATCCAAATCCGGAAATTCACTTTCAAGTTCCAAAATCGAATCCCGAATCGTCATCCTGAAATCCGATTCCAAAACTCGAAATCACGTTCATCAAAACCACTCTTATGAACTGGGCTTCCATCCCGAAACCTCTTTTCAAAATCCATTATGAATCATTGAAATCAAATCATATTTCAAATCCCAAAATCAAATCATCAAAACCATACTCAAACCACAACACAAATCGTAATCTCGTAAAACGTGCAATTACGTCATAATCTCGAAATACGTGCAAAATCGTAAATCATCAAGATCATATCACAAACATAGAAATCACATGTAGAAAACATATAAAACAATTATGCATGCATCATAAGTTAGAAAGCAAAGTCCACTCACAGACCATTTGCATCGCCTCCTCGATACACATACAATTACGTTCCCCCGGCCAATCTACCATCACCGGTTTCCCGAACCTGTCGAAATCCCATAATAAGGTCACTAACTACTTCATTACGCTTCTACTAAAGCCCCGTAATTTCCTGAATTTTTGACTATTTTTAAACGAGCCCTAAAACATTCGGAGGGCCCGAAACATATCGAGACGATGTCCGATCGACTCGAAACGAGTGCCAAAATGTTTGTTACATTGAATACTTTAAAAGTCGTATTGGAAACTTCCCCAAAAGGGGTCCCACGGGCCCTCAAGCGCCGCCCAAAGGGGCAACGAGTGGGAGCCAGGCGCCACTGTTCATTGTCTTCAAGCTCAGTCGAACCCGGTCCAGATCGGTCCGGTTCAGGCCGGTCTAATCCGAACCGGCGTTCATGGGTTGGTGCTCAATTCTAGTACTTTTTTGACTTTTCCAAGTTCTACAAAATTCCAAACCCAAATCCGGAAATTCACTTTCAAGTTCCAAAACTCGAAATCACGTTCATCAAAACCACTCTTATGAACTAGGCTTCCATCCCAAACCCTCTTTTCAAAATCCATTATGAATCATTGAAATCAAATCATATTTCAAATCCCAAAATCAAATCATCAAAACCATGGTCAAATCACAACACAAATCGTAATCTCGTAAAACGTGCAATTACGTCATAATCTCGAAATACGTGCAAAACCGTAAATCATCAAGATCATATCACAAACATAGAAATCACATGTAGAAAACATATAAAATATTTATGCATGCATCATAAGTTAGAAAGCAAAGTCCACTCACAGACCATTTGCATCACCGCCTCGATACGCGTGGAATTACGCTTTCCCGTCCAATGTACCATCACCAGTTTTCCCGAACCTGTCCAAATCCCATAATAAGGTTACTAACTACTTCATTAAGCTTCTACTAAAACCCCATAATTTCCTGAATTTTTGACTATTTTTAAACGAGCCCTAAAACATTCGGACAACCCGAAACATATTGAGACGATGTTCGATCGACTCGAAACCAGTGCCAAAATGTTCGTTACATCGAATACTTTAAAAGTTGTGTTGGAAACTTCCCCAAAAGCGGTCCCACGTGCCCTCAACATCTGTTCTCCCATTTTCATTCCCACGCCGTAGCCATTTGAGGACAGTTGAGGGGTTTTGGATTCTCACATACACTCTATCTCTACTTTCACTTCCAACATTTTCCCGATATCCCCATTGTTTAAAACAGAAATGTAAGGCGGCAGGGGGGACCGTCCACAACCCTCAAGAGATGGGACAAGTGTCCTAATCTCATGAAACCACCATTCCAAGTCAGCCAATTGTCCCATAGTCACTGGGCACAGATCCCAATGCAAACAAATGACCAGAATGCCCCCAAAGGAAAAATTACCATTTTGCCCCTCAAGTTCTTAGACCCATAACTCTGTCGTCCGACCTGCAATTGACGCATGCCGCCTGTCGTTTTATTCAGGGGATCGAGACCTACATAATGGTCCTCGAATTACGTGAAAATAACTTGTTGCACAAAAAGTCAACCTTTTGCCCCTTTTCAACTAAATTACTAAAATACTCTCAAACTTCCAAACGTCATAACTTCCTCCTCAGATGTCGGAATCGGGCGTGCACCCCGTCCGAGATCACCCAACTAATCACCGATTAACTTCACTAATTCATCATTAACCACTAATCTAATCCCGTTTTCTAGGACGGGTTGTTACAAAACTCGTGTTTGGGTTTCCAGAATTTTAAAAAGGATATATGTTGAACATGCCCAAATTGATATTGAGATATTTTTAATTATTAAAATTAAATTGGATATTGAACATATATATATATATATAAAAGAAAGACCTTCATCCCTATAAATAGCATTTTAAAAGAACAACAAATCTTCATGTGGGTGTGGAGTGTATGGAGGCAAGCTTGCGGAAAGGTGACAGGGTGGAGTCTTGTGTTTATCATGGCCCTGCCCATGTCAATAGTTGGTTTCGATCTTCGCGTGGCGTCCAAAAATCAATGTTGATATTTCATAGGATGGAGTTTCGAAGAGGGTAGCTAGGCAATGAAGTGGTGTGAAGGGATGAAAATGGGGTATTTCGTGCAGATGTGGGAAGAGATTAGAATAGAGCTGGGTTACTTAGTGGTTGAGGCTGAATCTCTCGTTGCTCTGTAAGGTTGTACGTAGTGTCGTAGATTTTCTGCTGAACGTGATTATGGAATGGTCATTTTAGAATATGATTCTTTGTAAGTGGTCACGGGCCACAGCCGACCTTGTGGGGAAATATTAATATATCAAGAGGAAGGTGGAACATTTTTCCAATTCTGGCTGAAATTAGAATTTTGCCTCGCTCTTTCCATGGCATCGAGTGGAACTGGACTCCGCGAATGGCACACCAAACTGTAGATGCAATTGCATCATATATGAAAAGGGCGATGCGCGATGAAGTATGTATCAATAAACCCCTATTGATCGGTTGAAGTCGAAATCGTATACACTCGCAAAAACCACTTTGATCCCTGTAAACCGCAAATAATGAGCTATTGTTTGTCGTGATCGAAACCCCGGGGGTTGTTCGACTAAAAACACTCTGATGCTTAAGTTAGTTTTGAGAAAAAAATGACAAGAGTTTAAGAAGCGATAAAACGACTTACCGTGAAAGTGAAATGAGTTTCATTATGTATAGAGAAATCGTGTGAGTATTGAAGCGTTCTAATTAGTCGATGAATTTTTGTAATTAATAAATAGTTCTTTTTTAATAAAGTATATTATTTAATAATTTAATATTAATACTAATTTCTCATTATTAAGAATAATGATGATAATTAATTTTAAAGGACATTAATAATATTATTGAGACTTCAACCCTATTAATTAATATATCCATCTAGTGAATATATTATTTAATGTATGTTTGTTTGCAAGTCGTTAGTGTCATTACAGGGGCAATTTGGACATTTTTTGAATTACGGGCTACGTGACAATTCCACAATTTTCGGGTGATTTTGGGTTTCACAAATGCCCCCATATCGTTTAGTAATTCAAGGAATCCTGAGTGATGTAAGTTTTTGGTCGTCCCAATGAATTGTGTTTGGAGTAGGACTTTGTTTTGTCTTATGTTGCTCTTGTATCGTAAAAATTTCATTAGGCTCGGAATTTTACATCAAATTGACGCATATATGTTCTGGGCTCGAAGTCTAATATGAGATTGGGTTGCGCTTCCTTGGTTGAATTTGATTGATGGTACATTTAAAATTAATTCATTATGTATGAATTTTGATTTAATGGAATTTTGTAACTTCCATTTCATAAATCAATGGTCTTCTCCTTGTTTGCCGTTAGTACTTGGTGGAGGTAAAAAGGTTTCTCCAATTAATTCTCCTTTAATTGTTCATAATGGAGCTTCTGTAATCTCCATAAAAAGTTAAAAGTTCTCCTTAAGCTTTACTGCTGGTAACGGTGAATTAAGGTAGTGAAGATAAGGCCGTTTCTCCGATTAATCTGCCATTAATTTTTGGTTGAAAAGTAAATATTTCAGAGGATAACGACAGCCTCACTTTCCAAGAAAAATTGTTCTTGATGAGATGATACCGTCTCTAGGTGTAAGAAATGTGGGCATTCAGTCGGTTCCTTTGCAGCAGAAAAGCCGAAAAACGTTGGCTCACAGGAAAGGTAGGAGGAAGGTGGGTCTAAGTTCTCCACTGGGTTGGGGCGTGTCCACATTCACTGGCCTCATCTTGATTCAAATTGGACGGATGGACTGCGATTGAGTGGCTTAGCATGATGCCCAATCTTCTCTCCACATTATAGCATATTTCAAGTTTTATTCCTTTTCTCTAATGCTTGCAGGTGATGGAAGAAAGAAACAAATTTCATTTATTCTGCAAAAGTGAGACGATGAGACCACTAGTTGGAAAAAAAAAACTTGGGGATTTATGAGAGACTTGTCAGGGAGAATAGTATTAGAGGCAGCGCATGTCAGCTTGGTGATTGGCGAGTGTCTACACTTGGAAAATTCGGATTGGTTGTTGTTGCTGACATGTGACGGCTAAGAGTGCACGCGTCAGGCGCTTGAAATACACTTCTACCATTGGAGAGTGCGACCCACAATCTTGCATGTCTAGGTAGCTGAGTAATCTGAATTCACCACATGGCACATTGAGATTGGATTTCGCTGGGGCGTGCTTTCCAAGCATGTGTGACGTTTCATTAAAATGGGTGGGCCCCACTTAGCTGTACAACTGCAGATCCTACCTCATACTGGAGGCAATATGTATATTATTTATATAAACTTTATTGCATGTATATATAAAATTTTATATATTGTTAATCCTACACTTTTACACATTTCCGCATCTTAGGACATACACAAGAGTTATTAGTTGGTATATTCAGGGGATGGCGTCTACGTTTCCTAATCAAGCACGGTGATTGGTTGGTGTGGAGAACATTCTGCAACTAACCCCAGTATTACGAGTGAGCTGATGTCAACATGGTTTGCACTCTCTTTCCATATACAGATGGACTTACAGAGGCTATTGACGCATCTGGATTCTAGATGTCATTTAGTATTTACATGTCAGTCCTGCAGTTTGGCAACTAATCGATACAAATAATGGATTTATGGAAGCTTTCGGCATAGATGGGCCCTATTTATCATTTGATATCTACTTTTCAGTCATGTGGTTTGGCAGCTAGAGGAAGCGAGCAAAGGACTTTGGAGACTTTCAAAGTATATGAGCTCTAACTGTCATTCCTTATTTGCTTGTCAGTCCTTTGTTTTGGTAGCTAGTGGCTTTCGATTTGGCTTGGTGATTCTATTCCTTCGCATGTGCATGCGCCTTGGCATGCTTGGAGGATTCACACATTGGAGAGCGAGGCGAGTAAGCTGGAGACGAGCCATGCAGAAAATATTTTTATTGGAAGAACTAAGAAGTAGACCAGGACTATCTAGCTTTTCCATTTATGTCCTTATCAAAAGAACTAAGAAGTTGGCAATTGTCTTACTTGTCCACTTATGTCTTTGTTAGAAGAATGGATTTCGGTTGACCTTAACCTTGCAACGGGCAACATTAGTGTGACTCATGTGCTTCAAATATGCATTAGACTTACCACTGTGTGGGATTCCACTCGTGATAATGAGAGGCTATATTACTTCCAATTTTGGGTGAAACTTCCTCCAACGTTGGATGAGGCACGATCATGAAGGCCTCGGTAAAGTGGCACCGAGGTGGGACTAGATAATCGATGATTGGACATGTCCCATGTGAAGCTTGTGATGTCGCACTTCATTTTTCTAGCCAGGTTAAGTAATTGAACTTGGATGTTATATACATGAAGCTGTCACACCCAGTGAAGATGTCAATGCCATCTCCGCTGCGAGAAATAAGGGAATTGGTCCTTGATCTCAAGACGAGTGGCATGTTGACATAGACTGCAAAAGACGCAGCTGCTGTTCAAGATGATGTCGGAGCTATCTTTGTGAAGCCTAGCGATTCCAAAGTTAGTGGAGCTAAAGTTGTTGCTCTCATTGTTCATGAGAGAAGAACTTGAAATTTTGAATTTCAAGCCATATTCTTTGTTGCATTACCCCCAAACTTCACGTCAAATTAAAGACTGTGCATCTCTTTGCAAGTGCCAAAACTTGAAGACTCTGTGGGAGATTTGAGGTGGAAGTTGCTTGCAGTGAATCAAGAAGTGACATGTTGAAATCTTTTAGCCAGTTTGTTCTGTCTAACTTAGTTTTTTCGAAGTATTGGAACTTTGGTGATCTCATGTTTCTTTTTGAAGAAATAGGATTCTTGTTTGTAGTCTCATGAGCATCCACTGATAGCTTTTTTTACTTCAGTCTCCTTTCAAATGAGTGTTTCACTTTGACTTCCGAAGAAGAGCTTTGTATTATCTTCAATAACGAGCTTTGGAAAACATGCCCCAATGCTAGCCTTGGTTATTTGGTGTTTGGGCTTTGATTCAACTTGTCTCTCAGAGAAAAGCTTAATTTCACCATAAGGGAATAAATTTTGCTTCTTAGAAGGAGACTTGGAGCGCTTCTAAATTACTTCTCGGAAGAAAGCTTAGAGTGCTTCGTGGAGGAAGGCTTGAAATGTTTTCAGAAAGAATGCTTGAGGTGCTTCTAGGAGGAAGGCGTGGAGTCCTTCTCAGAGAAAAGCTTAATTTCACCATAAGGGAATGAATTTTTCTTCTTAGAAGGAGACTTGGAGCGCTTCTAGATTACTTCTCCGAAGAAAGCTTAGAGTGCTTCGTGGAGGAAGGCTTGAAATGTTTTCAGAAAGAATGCTTGAAGTGCTTCTAGGAGGAAGACTTGACTTGCTTCCTAGAGGAAGGCTTGAAGTGCTTCCTAGAGGAAGGCTTGGAGTGTTTCCAAGAGGAAGACTTGAAGTGCTTTTAGGAGGAAGGTTTGAATTGTTTCTCGGAAGAAGGCTTGAACTGCTTCTCGGAAGAAGGATTAGACTGCTTCCTAGAGGAGGGCTTGGATGCTTCACATAGGCAAATACTTGGATGTTTAGTGGGGAAAAGGCTTGGATGCTTTGCGAGGACGAAGGCTTGGATGCTTCACAAAGTCGAAGGCTTACACGCTTTAGAAAGGCGAAGGCTTTGATGCTTCGCATGGTGAAGGCATCGATACTTCACGAGGGCGAAGGCTTACACACCTCGCGAGGGCGAAGGTTTTGATGCTTCATGCGATGAAGGCTTTAATGCATCGCGAGGGTAAAGACTTTAATACTTTGTGAGAGTGAAGGCTTGTATACTTCGTGAGGTGAAGGCTTATACGTTTTGCAAGAACGAAGGCTTGCACGCTTTGCGAGGGTGAAGGCTTGGACGCTTCATGAGGGCGAAGGCTTGGACCCTTCGTGAGGGCGAAGGATTGGACGCTTCGCGAGGGTGAAGGATTGGAAGCTTCATAAGGATGAAGGATTGGACGTTTCATAAGGGTAAAGGATTTGACGCTTTGCGAGGGTGAAGGCCTAGACGTTTCATGAGGGCGAAGGCTTGGATGCTTCACGAGGGAGAAGTCTTGGATGCTTCACGAGGGTGAAGGCTTTGACATTTTGCGAGGAAAAAGTCTTGGATGCTTTGCTAAAGTGAAGGTATGGACACTTCATGAGGTAAAAAGCTTGGACACTTCACGAGGGCGAAGGCTTGTATGCTCTTTTGATAGAAGTCAATGAACAAAAAACAAAGTTGAAAAAAGATAAATGAACTTGACAGCACAACTTGAGGATTTCTCAATTCGACCCTCAATGGACGTTTTGAGGGCGAGGCCTGTATGCTCTTCTGGGGTCACAGTGTGCTCCGCTCTTAGTCTGAATTGTAGAGGCTGAAACACTACCTATGAATGATCGAATGGATCGTCGTTTCTTTCCACGTTGAATCACGAGAATTGTATAGAAAGTTTTGATGAATGATGAACAATGTTCAAGAACTTCAAAGATAGTCAAAGAACGAGGTATAATGAACGATGGACACAATTGACAAACGATGAACAACATTCAAAAACTTCAAATAAAGTCTATGAACGACGAAAAAAGTATGATGAACAATGAACATGACTGATGAACGATGAACGAGATTTAAGAACTTCGAATAAAGTCGATGAATGACGAACGAAGTATGACGAACGATGAACACAACTGATGAATGACGAACACCATTCAAGAACTTAAAATAGAGTCGATGAACGACGTACACGAGCTGATGAATGATGAACAATGTTAAAGAACTTCGAACATATTTGATGAATGACGAACGAAGTATGTACGATTTTTCCCAGAAATTAAAAAAATGCAATTTTGAAAATTTAAAAAATGGAGTTGACGATTTCCCCTTTGAAGGTCAAAGTTGAATTTTTGCCCCAAGAACTCTTTGGACTCTTCATAAGGACCGTTACGTAGATCTTGACATCCTGAGTCTATAGACAAGTGACTCGTCAAAATCATAGATCGAGTGAGTTCATTACAAGATTAAATTAATTAGGGGCATTTTGGTAATTTAGTATTATAGGCATTTTGGTAATTTCGCAAGTGGGATCTTTTTTATGGTGGCATGTGTCTTATCTCTTCCCTCCTTTATCTCATATATGTGTGTGCACCGACTTAAGAGTGTGTGTGTGTGTGTGTGTGTGTGTGTGTGTGTGTGTGTGTGTGTGTGTGTGTGTGTGTGTGTGTGTGTACGCGCGCGTGTGATGTACAGTCGAGAAGGAAAATGGATAGGAGACAAGAAAGAGGGAAAAGGAGAACAAATGAAGCAAGAAGAGAAAAAGAAAAAGAAAAAGAAAGAAAGAGGAAGAAAGAAAGAAAGTAAGAAAAATGAGAGAGAAAATAAGGAGGAAACTTGATAAACCGTAAAATCCGAAAAGCGTAATTCGATTGTGTGAATTGTTTGAGGTGCTTAAGCTTCCAGTTAAGTTATCCAAACACTTACTTGAGTTTCTGAGATAGAATTGAGTCAGAAATATGGAAGGTTTGAACGTGAGGAAGCTTGGAATCGAGTAAATGAAAAGTGAATATTGGAATGTGAATCGCCGAGTTCTAGTCGGGTCAACCCGTCGAGTCAAGGACTCGAGTTGCAGCAATCGAGTCAAGGACTCGAGTTGTAGAAATCGAGTCAACTCGGTTTCAAGGTTGAAGACGGCTTGTACATGCGCTTGGGCATCACATACAAAGACTAGGGATGTTGAGTGGGGACGCGTGCCACCCCACCTCTTGATGCAAATTTCGAGTCGAACGGACATTTGTCTCACGGTAGTTTTGGGTGTCCGAAGTGTTATGTATTGGTTTTTAATTAGTTTTTAATCGTGAAAAATTAGGCAATTTTAATGTATGATTATTTGGGACATTAGTGACCTTTAGTGGTGATTTACGAAAGGTGGTAAAATTCTAAGAATTTATGGAGGAGCATACATATAACTAGCCCTGTTAATTTGTTCTAAAATACTGGACCGAAAATTGAATCGAACTGAAACCAAATTAAAAAAAAAAAAGAACCGAAAGAAACCAAAACTGAATAGTAAAGAACCAAACTGAGTCTAATCTGGTTCAGTTTTGGTTCTTGATTTAACGAAACCAAACCGAACTAAAAAACCGAACTAAATGAAATGGGCTTCTGTTTTTGGGTTTTAATGGAATGGGTTTTTGTTTTTGGGGTTTTAACGGTCTCAAACTCACCCTCGATCTCAGTCGATCCTCGATATCGATCTCGATCGCAGCTGGAAAATCGGTTTAAACCAGTTCAAAATCGGATCGAAACAGAATCGATCCATACCCGATTCGATTTTGATTTCGGCAAAAAAATCGAAACGCAAAACTTATTAACAGGGTTACATGTAATGGTATGGAAATTTGGTAAAAATAAAAATTGGAAAAGATTAAATGGAAAATGAAGATTTTTCCCTTAGAAGGCTAAAGGTTGACTTTTTTACCTTGACACTTTTTGGACGTTCTGAAAGGACCATTTTCGAAGTTTTCAGACTCTTGAGTCCATAAGCAAGCGGTATGTTAGAATCAGAGATCGAACAAGTTTGATACATGTCAAAAGTAACTAGGGGCATTATGGTAATTTTGGACATAAGGGTATTTTGGTAATTTTTCAAGAGGGACATTCTAGGATAACGTAGAACCTTCTTTATTTTTCCTTACCTTTTTTCCTATTCTTCCCACTGACATAGTCGTGTGTGAGTGTGTGTGGGGTTTGGGGGTAGTAAGGTTAAAAGAGGAAAAACTCATAGAAGGACCAACCTATGAAGGAGAGAACCAAGGAAAAGAAGAAGAAAGGAAAAGAAAGAGAGGGATGAAAACAAAGAGGTAGAGAAGAAAGAAAAGGAAACCCGAGAAAGCCCAAATGTTGGCCCTAGATCATCAAAGTATTTTGAAGCCTCCTAGCGGATAACTAAGGTTTCTAGGAGGTTGTTCGAGTCCCTCGTTCCTAACTAGGGTGAGTATGAGTTAGAAAGGTGAAGGTTAGGATGTGGAGAAGGTGCATAACTGATCATGGAACCATGGCTAAATGACTGGTGCATCGGGTTTAGCTTTGAGGTAAGGTTTTCTGTATTTTGAGTTCATGGATGTCCTGATAGGATCAATTAGGTAAAATTGAACATTTAAAACATGAAAAATGGTGAAGAAATGGCTGGATTCGAGTCGGGTCCAGGTCGCGGGTCGAACGACTCGGTTTGTAGGAAAACGGGCCAAGGACTGAGGTTGAAGATGAACAGTTACAGGTGTGTGGCCACCACGCGTAGGGGAATGTGGCGATGCATGGGGGGGTGCATGCGGAAATCCTCCATCGATCCGATCAACATGAAACTTCATGTTTTCGATGTTACGAGTCTAATGGTACAGTTTTCAAGCCGAACAGACATCATCTAGGAAATGTTTTGACTATTTAAGTGTTTATGCCTAGTTTTAAATTCTTTTTTTAATTAAAAAAAATTAAGGAAAATAAAACCAAGGTTATTTTGGGGTATCAATGACATTTAATAATGAATTCTGATTAATGAATAATTTATGGGAATAATATTAAAGGTGTGTAGCTAAGGATTGATTATATGTACAAGGTGTGGAAATAGACTTTAAAGTATTATACACATATGTTATTTTAATGGTTTATTATATAATTTATATTATATAATCTTAATTATCATTGTTCAAACATAAATATATATTTAATAAATTAATGCTTGGAAGGAGTCGAATTAGCGGATTCCATTACTGACGGGGCCAATGGGTTATGACACGACCCATCCCAATCCCCCCCCCCCCCCCCCACCCCCCCCCCCTCGGATTACCGTGGAATGTGACATGCTCCCGTCTAACACAAAGTGTCAGACAAGGGGATAACCTAATACCACTGCCCATTCGGGGGCTTCCAGAGTACGCAAGGATCGATGGAGGAGGCATGCGATGTCCTAGTCTCTGCTGTAGTCGAATTCGTGATCAACCTGAAAGGCATTAAAAACAACAAAGGTTGTGAGTGCCCTTCGCTAAAACGTATGCATACCTCGAAAACCAGTAATCAAAAGATTTAACAGGACATTAGGGCCTTATCTCAAAAACCGTAACTCAAAACCAAGTGTGGAAACTCAGCCCCAAAATTGTAGAATACCAAATCCGTAAATACAAAACCAAGTGGGCCACTGCCCAAATCCATAAACATAAATCCAACCGAAAAAACCATTTCATAGATCCAATAGTCCATATTTACCACATAACCATCTTCGGCATCCCAGACATCATATCTCACGGTATAAGCAACGCGTGCTGCCCGGGGTCTCACCGGGTCCATATCTCTGACATCCCAGATGTCAGACGTCACAGACGTCTAATCATAGCAATCCTGCTCCTGAATCACTATACAGTCCGGTCGCTCCGTGCAGTGACCCTTCGCAGGCAATGCACCGTGACTTCTCTAGTGTCCCAGACACCTGGAGGAGACCATCCACATATCCTCTTATCAAGATGGTTTATGGAAAACAGTTTTATCAAATCAGTTCAAAACATCTCAAGGGCCCTGTCCGGAATTTCCATAAAAACATCACAAGTCCAAACATCTGATTTCTCAAATCCAAAACCATTTATTCAAATCCATTTAGGGTCCCCGACCCGAAATCACATTTATAACCCAATCGGGCTTCATGCCCGATTTTGTACACCAACTGGGCCCCTAGCCCAATTTTGTAAATGAACTGAGCCCCTAGCCCGATTTCATAAAGCAACTGGGCCCCCAGCCCAATTACGTAACTCAAATGGACTCCAAGTCCGAGGTTTCCAAAACAATTGGGCCTCATACCCGAGTTCATCTTTTCAATTTCAAAACCATTTCATCACATTATTCATGAATCCGCAAGCACGTAAAACCCTAATAAAACCGTCACCCTCGATATGCGTGTAATACGAAAAATATCTCGAAATACGTGTAACATACTTAAAATCAATACTCACAATCATCATCATAGAAATCACGTATATAAAACATATAAACAGTTAGGCATGCATAGTATTTATAAAACCAAAGTCCACTCACAGACCGTCATACGCTTCCGCCTTGATACGCATGCCATAAGCCTCCCCGGGCTAATCCGACCTCTCCAGGTCATCTTGACCTGTCCAAATCATACCCAAAGTGTATTACTAACCTATACCAGTCCATATTAAGAACCTTAAACTTTCACGGTAAAGTCAACGTGTCCCGTACAAGTTTCCCAAGGTGAAAAACCTCGATTTGACCAACTTAACGATCTCTGATCGACCCAAAACCACCATCATTGGATCCGGATCGTCGAAACCTTTACAATGGTCCTGGTCCCACCTAAAAATACGCTCCCACGCGCGGGTTAAAGTTCTAGTCAAACATTGACCAAAAAGTAAGTTAACGGTAAAAAAAGTCAACGCTGACATCATCATGAATAGTAAGTCAATGGTCAAAAAGTCAACTTTCTGGTCAACGAGTCAACTCGGCGGAATTTCTCGCCGGAATTTCTAGCCGGAAAACTCCAATGATGCCATAAACTTCAAACTTCGATATCTCACTCGTTTCTCAACCAAATTTGACGTTCTACATATATAAATCCATCTACTCGAGCCAAGCATTCCAAAAATCAACCCAGAAATTTCAGAAAGTACCTGATCTGAAAGTTATGACCGTTCAAAGTTTCAGCCAGAATTCCGATCATCATTCCGGCCACCTCTGACGTCCAAAACCGTCCCAAATTGAACCTACAAGGTCAAGGGAGCTCAAGGAACATAACCCTAGGCTTAGAATCGACCAACAACCATTAAAACCAAGTCTACCATTTTTGAACTAAAACCATACCTCACGGGTTTTTGGTTCCCAGCCACCTCCGTCGTCGTCCCCGTCGTGCCCAGCTCATCAACGTCACGTCTCAGCCACCCTGGTCATTCCCTCACTATCTCAGTTTCTCACACACAAGCACAGAGAATGAATGGTGATGGAGTGGTGTGTTTGTGGAAATGCTTTCTTCACAGGTAAAGGGAGAATGAGAGTGAGAGAGAGAAATATTTAAATTATATTTTAATTGACTAATGGGGACATGATCCAAAATTTAGGGAAAAAGAAGTGTCACTCATCCAAGGGTCCAGATCAACTCTTGGTTTAAAACAGATTATATTATTTTTATTATTATTTTAATTCCAACCTCTGTTCGTTCGGTTAATCGATTTTACTTCCGTGACCATAACTTCTCCGTTCGACTTCCGATTTCGGCGTGCCGCCTGTCTATGGATTCGTATCGACTCGATCTACGTAAAGATCCTTGGCCCTCGGCCATCAGACCTCCCGGGTCAAAAGTCAACATTTGCCTACTTTTCAACCAAATAACCAAAGTACCCCTCGACTTCTGAACGTCATAACTTCTTCCTCGAATGTCGGAATCGGACGTGCCACCTGTCTATGAACTCATGACGTCCCGAACTACGTCACAGTCATTGGTTAACGTCCATTTGACCGCCCGAACTAAAAGTCAATATTTTATCCACGCTTAGGAGCAAAACAGTCATTTTGCACATTTCGTCTGATTTCTCTCAACTAATCCCAGATTAGTCATTCTAAATCATGATTAATTATTATTTAATCCCGGAATTCGGGACGGGTCGTTACAGGTTAGATGTGGGCGGTGACCCCGCAGGGATGGATTCTGTTCAGACCTAGCAAGATATGGATTAAATTAGGAAGATCCTTGTCTAACAAATTTTTTAAGGGTAAGTCTTTACAAACTCGAATTGGTTGTTAGACAGTAGCAGTTCTGACACGATTATCAAAGTAATTTAAGGGCGGGTCTTGTCAATACAGCTCAAATTCAACTGCAAGGATGATGTGTGAGTGGACTTTGTTTTTATAAATTATTATACATGCATAGCTAAATGTTTTAATTGATTTATTTCATGATTTATGTAGCAATGATTGAATGGGATTTTTAAAATGATTATTCGACGATTTTCTAGCTTGATTGATTGGTCTTGGACACGTATATACAATTTTTTTGTGGAATTAGTGTTTTTGGATTATGCCCAGGTTTTGTAAGTGTTTTGATTTGGTTTTGAGTCAAGGATTGTGTTAAATAAATTTTCTTGGTTTGTGAACTATTTTTTTCCATGGTTAACCATCCTCAGATATGGTTAGCGCTCAAACGTCTAGAGCTCGGTTACATTTTCCTGAGACTGGGGAATTAAGTAGCCCTTAGGCAAGACCTGGATGGTGCTTCGTACAGTTTCCTAGGGATACTATTACAGTCTGGATGGTGCAACGTGGAGTTCCCATGATAGGACCCGTCCCAATCCCACTGGGACCACCCGGGGACGTGCCCCGCTCCCGTCTGACAATGACTCCAAACATACCAAAATTACCATTAAATAAACCGAATACTCAAATGCATAGATAACATACAACAATAGTGTTTAAAGCGATACTGTCAGACAAGGGATAGTAAAATAACAACACGTGAGCACAATAGTCAGAGTACATTATTTGGTGCTCAACCTACCCACAAGTGGGTGTACAGGTGCACAGCTAAGCAAACTAAACCTCTGCCTCCTCCTCCAGGTCCTCCTCCTCTATTTCCGTGTCGGGGTCTGGAGGGGTCAGTAAAACAAGAGTGAGTGGGCCAAAAATAACAGTTTATAAATCAATTTAGTAATAATATAAATCATAAGGTTTTACCCCTCCGTTTTCCAAATCTTTCATGCAGTGAAAACATAATGTTCTAATGAAATCATAACCATAAATCACAATAATAATCGAAATGAGAAACTAACATATCAGTGCACTGTAAAACCCAACCCAAATGATGTCACGGTTCTAAGGCTACGCGTTGCCACTTAGGGTCTCACACCCGAGACTCTCTAAGTACATCAGCTCCCGGTATCCCGGTCACTGCCTGAGGTATATGAACATGCCTTTCTGAGAGTAAGCAGCCCAACGGGGGTCAACTCCACTCAGTCAGGGCCCCGTGACTACTGCAGGGTCCACCCAGGCCAACGACCCTTCCTGGAGGAGACAATATATACAGGTAGGAAAGTACAGTACAATAACAGTATAGTTTACCCTATGTCCTCCCGGACATCCCAGACAAAATCCACATATAATCCAGACGGGTCTCATGCCCAAAACATTGTAATAACAGATATAAACAGTTCACATAAGACTCATGGAAATCATAAGTGGAAAAAGTAAAACAGTTTATGCATGCAAGCCTTTTATAAATCAAACAGCATACTCACACTCGGTCCTTACTGCTCAACGATCTCTAAAACCTGTATTAATATACCTGAGAGTTACATAAGGACCCTATAACTTCAATACCAAAACCCTAGAATAGATCCGCCTAAAAAACGCATCCCGGGCACTATTCCCGAGGCTTCAAACCCCATTTTGACTAACCTAACGATCTCCGATCGACACGAAACCACCTCCATTGGATCCATATCGTTGAAACCTTGAAAATGGTACCGGCCCCACCAAAATCACTGTTCACACGCGCCCCCACGCACCTAGTCAACGCGTGGGTCAACGCTGCTACAGTACCGCTGACATCAGCAGTGACGTCATGCTGACGTCATCACTGACACTTGTCAGGTGACACGTGGCATGTTCTGATTGGTCCCTGGTCTGACAATATCTGACAGGATGACGTCATCATGACGTCAGAAGTGACGTCAGCATGATGACATCATCATTGCTACAGTACCGGGTCGAGCCGTTTTACTGGAACAGGGTCTTCGTTGACCCACGTCTTTACCCGATTCCACCGTACATTTCCTGCCACCATTTTCGACGGGGTTCATTCCTATAGGGTCGTCTAGGTCTGTTCTATGGTTATGTAACCTCAAAACTGGAAGAAAACTAGAAGAAACTCACCAGAGCTTCGATGAACTTCACGGCCAAAATTAGGTCGTCGTCTCCGGCTATCCTCGTCGTCTCAGTCGCCCAAATCGGTCCCTATCAGCTCGTCTCTAACCCTAGAGCATGTCCATAACCAAAGAATCGATTTCTAGCCATTAAAATGGGTTGGTTCGAAACAGGGAACATAAACGGGGCTCTCGGGTTTTGGGCCTTACCTCCGCCGTGTCGTCGCCGTAGCCTTCGCCGTCTATTCAGTCGTGCTCCTGGGGTCCTCACGGTGTCAACTGGAGCTCCACTTGAGTCGAGGTGGTGAAAATGTGGGGTTTTGCTTCTTGGACCTGATTCCTCTGTGTTTCGGGTCTGAGTTTTGCACGGGTTGTGCAAGGCAGAGGAAGGGGTGGTGGTCGCTGGTGGTGCACGGTGGTGATCAGGAGATGATGGTGGTGCTGTGGGTGGGTGTCTGGTGGTGTGAGGATTGCTGGTTCGATCGTTTGGGTTGAGAGAAAATGGAAGGGAAATGGGTTGCAGGATTTAGAGAAAATGCTAAGTGCTTGCGAGTTTTGTGTGAGAAAGAGGAATGATCGTGCATGAAGAAGAAAAAACAGATAGGATGAAGGGCTGAGATTAACTTGGGCAAAAATCCAATGGCTAGGATTAGATGAAGACAAATAAATTAGTATAAAATGGACCAATAGGCTATAGGGTTGCTTTATTGGAATAGTGTCTTTGGATGAGTGACACTTGTCACTCATCCGCTGGTTTGATTTAAATCTGAGTTTGGCACGGATTCCCATAATTAATTAATATTTTATTCCGTTGTTCTCGGTTCGTAAATTCCACTAAAACGCTTCCGTGACCATAACTTCTTCATACGAACTCTGATTTCGGCATGCCGCCTGCCTACGGATTCGTGACGTCCCGATCTACGTCATAGTCATGGGTCAAAGTCCAAATTATTTCTCGGGTCAAAAGTCAAAGTTTTCCCCCCTCAGGGGCAAAATAGTCTTTTTACATTAAAATATTATTATTCTTGGTTCGGGTCGTTACATCCCAGGCGTGTCTGGATGGTGCATTAGTGTAGTTCCCAGACTTGACTTGGATGGTGCTTTGTGCAGTTCCCGAGTTAGCCTACACATAGTGTTGTTGTTCATTGTGAATAGTATGACAAGAACCGTCCCAAATCCTCCCAGAATTAACCCGCGACGTGCCTACTCCCGATTGACGCATGCCGCTTGTCTACGGATTCAGTGTCTCAAGACCTATCCAACGGTACTTACGGAAAGTCCAAACACGGTCCCGATTAAAAAGTCAA
This sequence comes from Prinsepia uniflora, assembly GCA_032719365.1. Taxonomy (NCBI): domain Eukaryota; kingdom Viridiplantae; phylum Streptophyta; class Magnoliopsida; order Rosales; family Rosaceae; genus Prinsepia; species Prinsepia uniflora. The sequence goes on from CM064864.1 coordinate 66,643,106, forward strand.
CAAATGGCCGCTTTTTTATTCAATTTACCAAATTACCCTTAAACTTCCGAACATCATAACTTTCTCCTCGAATGTCGAAATCGGACGTGCCACCTGTCTATGAACTTGTGACGTCCCGAACTACTTCACAATCATCGGTCAAAGTTCGTTTGACCGCTTGAACCAAAAGTCAACCGTCCACCCAATTCCAGGGGCAAAATCGTCATTTCCTTAAAATTTTCCAAATTTTCCTTTTTTGAATTTCAGGGTCGTTACACAAAGTATGTGGGTCACTACCCAAATCCATATGGGAACTCTGCCCAAAACCAAATCCGTAGGGACTTAGCCCAAATCAAATCACGTGGGTCTCAACCCAAATCCAATACATGTGGGTCTCATCCCAAAACCAATCCTCGGACTCCCTGATGCCTGACATCCCAGATGTCACAATCAACACCACTATCATGGTTCCAAGTTATGCGTACTACCAGGGGTCTCAAATTCCAAGTCTCCCCAAGGTCCACCAAGGTCATTGACCCGCAGATCAATAAACCTCCCTTAGAGAGGGGGGGGGGGGGGGGGGGGGGGGGGGTTTAACCTCTGGCAATCCTGCTTCTGAGTCACTATACGGACCGATCGCTCCGTGCAATGACCCATCGCAGGTAATGCCCCGTGACTACTCCAGGATACTACGAGACGTCTGGAGGAGACAACCCACAACTCCAGGATACTACGGGACGTCTGGAGGGCAATCGTTTGTGAGGATGGTATATGGAAAACCGTTTCATAAATCATCTCAAAACCGTTCAAAGAGCTACGCTCGTGTTTTCCATAAAACCATCGTAATTCCAAATCCATTTGGAGTCCCCGACCCGAAATCACGTTTATAAACCACAATTGGGCTTCATGCCCGATATCATAACCAATTGGGCCTCAAGCCCGAATTCGTAAACCAATGGGGCCCCACCCAATCATATAACTCAAATGGGCCTCTAGTCCGATTTCTAATTACATCAAATGGACTTCAAGTCCAATGGTTTCCAATCAAGTAGGTCTCATGTCCGATTCCATATTTCCAAATCCAAAATCATTGCATCAAACCATTATAGAAATACTAGCACGTATAAGCACCGTATAAAACTGAAAAATTCGAAATACGTGCAAATACGGAAAACCACGCATCGCAATCATCATCATAGAAATCATATATTTAAATCATATAAAACAGTTATGCATACATGACAGTTTAGAAAACAAGGTCCACTCACAAACCGTCCTAGCTGCCGCCTCGATAGGCGCGCCATAAGGCTCTTCGAGCTAATCACCATCTCCGGGGTTCCCAAACCTGTCCAAATCATACTAGAGGGTTACTAACTACTTCAATAACCTCTCATAAAAGCCCCCTAATTTTTCGAGATTTTTTAATATTTTTAAACTCGATCCTAAACCTTCGGACATCCCGAACTATATTGAAATGATGTCCGATCGACTCGAAACTTGTCCCAAAATGTTTGTTACATCGAATAGATGATTTCATATGTTGAAAACTTTTCCAAACAGTGCCCCACGCGCCGCCCAAAGGCGCTGCGCGTGGGAGCCACTTGCCACTGCACAATCATCTTCAATCTTTAGATGAACCAGTTCGAACCAGTTCTCTGGTTTTTAGTCTGACCGAACCGGAGTGACCGGTTCAGTCCTATAACTCCCTCATTTTTCATTCTTTTTCATCCATTTCAATTTTTATCCCTTCGTCTACCTCCCTAGAATTGATTTTTGATCTTAGAATGAAGAAAAACAGGCCAAAACTCACGTTGTATCGATTGAACAGTGACGACCAAGTTTTCCTCCTCTATCCAAGCGGTTCCACCGTCCTCTTCCCCTGTTCATGATACCTCCGTACTTGTACAAGCCCCACTGACATCATCCAATCATTAGATACAACCCCAGACGTCCCAAAACTCGAAATCAAAATTTGAATAAAAATGGGGTTTTTTGGGTTTACCTTCATTCTGTGGTTCCTCTACCGTCCACGACGGCTCTGTCATCGACCAGCCAACATCATCTCCCCCTCATCCTCACTCTCTTGGCCTCAAGCTAAATCAATAGGGGAGGGGTTTGGTGTTTGGGTTGCGCGGTTTGGGATGATCGAATAAGAAAGGAAATGGGGATCAGATGCATGTATGTAATCATAATGGGCAATGGATGAGTGACACTTGTCGCTCATTGGGGCTGATAAAATATCTGGGCCCACATCAGACAAAACCAAAGTCAACTGCCTCGTAAAACATGCCGTCATAAATAGTTCTCGAAATCTTCCGTGAACCATAACTTCCTCGTCTGATGTCCAATTTCGATGTGCCACCTGTCTGCAGACTCGTATCGACACGATCTATGTAACGGTCCTCGGCCCTTGAGCATTGGACCTCCTGGGTCAAAAGTTAACTTTTCACCCTCGTTTAGGGGCAAAATCGTAACTTTGCCCTAGAACGTCCGATAATCCTCGGTTAATCCCTGATTAGCCTCATTAATCCACAATTAGTTCTTAATTAATCCCAAGAATTTGGAACGGGTCGTTACATAAATCGTCATTTCCTTCCAATTTTTCCTTTTTTGAATTTTCGGGTCGTCACAACATTCCCCCCTTAAGAAATTTCGTCCTCGAAATTCAATCACATTATTTATGAAAAAAACGTACAACAGTACAACTATACAACAATATTTACAATACAGTACAAATGTACAAAACATCAAACCATGAGGTACCATCATTACGCTGAACTCCCCTCGGGTGGTTCATTAGTCTCCTGTTGTTGAAGAGAAAATACCCGAGCAAGTGGGCTTGAGGTTCTACCACGTCCTCGTGGTGCACCTCTAGTGTTGTCAATTCCCCTCCCACTTGCAGCTCTAGAAGTCAAGGCCGTCCCCGAACCTTGCTCTGTATGACTGCCACTTGGACAACCACCCGTTGGTTGGTGTGGACAATTTCTCTGGATATGTCCAAACTCACCACAGAAATAATAGGCACCCCTACCGAAATGGGTAGATCGGTTATAAGGTCTGCATGTTGACGGTATTGAAGCTCTACACTACTGGAAAGATGCCTGAGGGCCTGTTGTATGATCAAAGGAATGTCCTTGTCTACCCCCACTAAAACCGGACCGAGACCCGCCAGAAAATCCGGGGTTCGAACTACCTTTTTTTTACGGCGTCCCCTGACTCATGGTCTCAGTTTCCTGAAGCTCTCGACGTCATCCATAACTCGAAGATAGTTCACGTACCGGCAAACTTGCCTCTACTCTGATAGCGGCATCTCATAGATCTCGGAGGGTACCATATGATCCCACAGTCAGAACGGCTCGAATATCATCTCGTAAACCAAGTTCAAAACGTTTACATTTATCACCCTCTGTGACTACAACCCTCAGAGCAAAGCGAGCCAGATCCAGAAATCGTTGTTCATATTCGGCCACTGTCATAACCTCCTGTTGTAATCGAAGTAATTCAATTTCCTTTGCATCATTGTAAGACCCGTGTCCTGGAGGGAACGGTGAACAATCCCACATTCCTGCGAGGGGGGGGGGGGAATGGTCTGGGAGAGGATGGTGGTGTGCCTTAAAGGTGTAGGCACACACCTATCTAGCATAAGGACTTTTGGGAGCTCAGTGGCTTTGGGGGGGATTGGAACCCCAAAGTTAAGCGAGTTGAGGCTGGTGCAATTCCATGATGGGTGACCCCCTAGGAAGTTGCACCGTGAGCTCCCGAAAACAAAACCTTGAGTGCGCAGGGCGCAGGCTTGCAGTTGAGTATTGTTGTGGCCCAAAGAGGACAATATCGTGCTAGATGAGTCGGGACCTGACAGAGGATAGTCGGGTCCTGACAGAATGGTATCAGAGCCAGACCTCAACCGGGAAGTGTGCTCGCGAGGACGCTTGGCCCTAAGGGGGGTGGATTGTAAGACCCGTGTCCTGGAGGGAACGGTGAACAATCTCACATTCCTGCGAGGGGGGGAATGGTCTGGGAGAAGATGGTGGTGTGACTTAAACAATCCCACATTCCTTCTAAGTGAAAAAGTACTTCAAACTCTTATGATACGTAAACAGTCTGCATGTTTCACCATATAAATAGTGTCGCCAGATCTTCAGCGCATGTACCACTGCACCAGTTCTAAATCATGGGTAGGATAATTGTGTTCATGCGGTTTTAACTGTCGAGAGGCATAAGCAATCACATTTCCATGTTGCATTAACACACACCCCAATTCGTGTAAGGATGCATCAGTATACACTTCGAATTCTCCACTACCATCTGGAAGGGCCAATACCGGAGCGGGTGTCAATTGTTTCTTCAATTCCTAAAAACTCCTCTCACAAGTCTCATCCCAAATGAATTTAACTCCCTTCCTGGTCAAGCGAGTCAAAGGGGCAGCAATCGTAGAAAATCCTTCCACAAAACGTCTGTAGTAACCGGCCAAACCCAGAAAGCTCCTCACTTCAGTCACTGTTGTCGGCTGCTTCCAGTTGGCCACTGCCTCAATCTTCTGGGGATCAACACAAATTCCTTTCGCAGAAATCACATGTCCCATAAATCCCACACTGGTTAACCAAAATTGACACTTACTCAATTTGGCAAAAAACTGATTCTCCCTGAGAATCTTAAGCACAAGTCTCAGGTGCTTCTCATGCGCTTTCTCACTCTTTGAATATACCAAAATATCATCAACAAACACAATGACAAACTGATCAAGATATTTTCGGAATACTCGATTCATCAAGTCCATAAATGCCACCGGTGCATTGGTTAACCCAAACGGAATTACTAGAAACTCATAATGACTATACCGAGTCCGGAAGGCTGTTTTTGGAATATCTTCTTCTCGAATCCTCAACTGATGATAACCTTAACGGAGATCAATCTTCGAGAAATACTTAGCTCCCCTTAATTGGTCAAACAAATCATCAATTCGGGGCAAAGGATACTTATTCTTTATTGTCACTTTATTCAATTGTCTATAATTCATGCACAATCGCAAGCTGCCTTCTTTCTTTTTCACAAATAGTAGGGGGGCTCCCCACGGTGACACACTCGGTCGGATGAATCCCATGTCAACTAGATCTTGTAACTGCACCTTCAATTCTCTCAACTCAGCTGGTGCCATACGATAAGGAGGCAAGGAAATAGGTCGTGTACCAGGGATCAAATTGATAGTAAACTCCATCTCTCTCTATGTGGTGGTAACCCTGGTAAATCCTCAGGAAACACATTTGGGAACTCACATACAATAGGGATGTCCTCGGCCCTAACTAGGGTATCCCGTACATCGATCACATGTGCCAAATAACCCTGGAAACCTTTTCGCAATAATTACTCTGCCGTGAGGGTTGATATGATTTTGATGGGTAACATATCTCGATTTCCCTGAAATGTCACTTCGGGCAATCCTGGGCTCCGGAGTATCACCCTCTTATCGAAACACTCGATAGAGGAATGATGGGTTGTCAACCAATCCATCCCAAAGATAACATCAAAATCATACAAATCTAACAATATTAGGTCAGCCACTAGGGTCACACCCCCTAGCAACACAGGATAACCTCGTATCACCTGATTGACCACATATATATCCCCAGTCGGCGTACCGACTCCCATATCACAACCAATCGCGGAAATCTCTCTGTCTGCTAATAATCCATACTCTCGGGATACAAAAGAATGGGTAGCTCCTGGGTCTATTAAAGTACGTGCATGATGACCAAAAATAGGAAGCATACCTGTCACCACTCCCGGGGTTGCTCGGGCCTCCTGTTGAGTAACTGCAAACACTCGAGCTTGTGGTCCCGAAGTCTGACCACGTCCTCGTGATCCACCACGTCCTCTGCCAACTCCTCTACCACCTGTCGCACCCGACGTTGAGGCCGTATTCAAACTCTGCTCTGCTGTTCCTCGACTTGTGCCACTATTACCCGATCGATATGGGCAGTTCCTTATGATGTGTCCAGGCTCTCCACAAGAAAAACAAGTTACTGTACCAGGCCGACTAGGTCTATCACTCTGTCCAGTAGACCTCACAGATGTTCTACTAGACTGAGATAGTGCCTGAGGTCGATAACCAAATCTCGGAGTACTTCCACTACCATAACTGGGACGAGTGCCACCAGAAGATCCAGAACTAGAACCACCCCTCTTCGGCCATCTCTGACTCGGCGCTCCCTGATACTGTCGCTCTTGGCGCCGTCCGAAGCCTGAAAACTGCTGGCCTACTAGCAAGGTCACCTCAACTCTGGCGGTAGCATCAGACAACTCCCTCAGGGAAGCATACGATCCGACAGTCACAGCACCGCGGATCTCATTTCTCAACCTCTGCTCGAACCTTCTGCACTTGTTCTCCTCATTAGACACATACAGAGGGGCAAAATTAGCTAGGTTCAAAAATTTCTGCTCGTAATCAGCCACTGATAGGTTTCCTTGTTGTAGTTGAAGGAACTCCACTTCCTTGGCATTGCGAAAAGAACAAGGATAAAACTGATCTAGAAAACGGTGCCTGAAATCCTCCCAACTCAGGGTGCGAGCATCCAATCTCGTCAGCTGTAATCCGCGCCACCATCTATACGCCTGACTGCTCAGCATAAACGTGGCTAATGGAACCATGTCTCCTGGTGGGCATCGCATGATCTCGAAAATCCTCTCCAACTGCGTAATCCACTCATAGGCCTCGTCTGGATTAGTCTAACCAGTAAAACTAGTGGCCCCCAAACGTTGAGCTCTCTCTACGTCCGGACCCTCCATCTCATCGCCAGGTGCACGAGGCTCACATCGCGGAGGCATATTGAGGTATTCTGTAAGTAAAACAGATCAGTAACAACACAAACACCCAAAGTGCAAAACTCAGACCGCAACCTAATGCTCTGGTACCAATTTGAGAAGACCCATCCCGATTATCCCTCGATAACCGTGAAAGATCCTGCTCCCATCTGACAATAACTCGAAAGTACTAAAAGTAGTTTAACATATATACATATAAAACATAACAAACGATAAACATTGTCAGACAAGGGAAAATTCAGTATTCCGAGACCGTTGACCTAGTCAACAAGTTTACAGAGCATAGGTAATATTTACAAGTAGGGATCAAAATCCTACGTTGCAAAGTGTCTGAGTACGCAACGGTCTGTTTATTCCTCTGCCTCGATACTAGCCTCAGTACATGTGCACTGGCCTGGAGGGTACATAAAACATCAAAGGTGTGAGTGGACAAAAATAAAAGTTTAGAAATACATTTATCAAAATATAGTCTTACCCTCCAGTTTCGCAAACATGCATGCATATCATAAAACATGAAATCAAGTATGAATAGTGGAGTGATAAAAATATGTTCATTAAATCAGGCATAAATATCAATCAATCAGCATAATACCACCAATCCTCAATACTCAATCTCAATATCCAAGTAATCTGTCAAGATAGCAATGCAACACGTGCAACTCGGGTGTCTCATGTCCGAGTACCTCCCCAGGATCAACGACGTCTGGGGTGATATCATATCCAGGATCAACGACTTCTGGAGGATATCATCATAATCTCACACTCCTGAGACTGAGCCTCCCTCAGAGCTACTCATCTCCAGGTAGTGGATCGTGACTACTCCAGGATCTACGACGTCTGGAGGAGACCATCAAATCACAGAGGATGGTATATGTGGAACAATCATCAAATCCATCAATTTCATTTTTAAATCAATTATATCTCAAATCAAATCAAAAACATTTCAACCGGGTTTCTGCCCGAAACATAACTTTCATAAAACATGTTCCACAAATCCATTATAATCATGCAAATCCATAAATGATAGTCAAAAGCATTTCAATTTATCAAATCAATGTCTCGACTCATAATCCGAGTCAAAACGAAGTTCGAATCCCGGGCCTTCGCCCAAAATATCAATATTATGGTTTTCTCGAAAATCGTGCCTCAAAGCATATAAAATCATATAATATTTCCAAAATCCGGAAATCATAATATCGAAACATCAATCATACCAAATCATTTCAAATAATATCATAAAGCATTTAAAACATATATGCATGCATTTAGGGTAGAAAACAAAAGTCCACTCACACACCGTCCAGATTGTTCAGTTTCGAGTTGTTTGTTCACTTCCGACGTCCTGGAAATATCCTGGCCCGTCAAACAAAGTAATAGCAGGTTACTAGGTTATCACATGACCCCATGTACGAATTCCCTAATCGTCGGAATAAAATAATATTATTTAAACGTAACCTACACGCTTCGGGTACGCAAAACTACTCTAAATTCATATCCGATTGACCCGAAACCAACGCCAATAGGTCTGTATCATCAAGAACATCAAAAAGTATGTTGGACCCACGATCAAATTCCCAGCCACGCGCCCTCACGCGCCGCCGCAAGCGGCTGCTCGTGAAAGCCACGCTCCGTGAACAGTGTCGTCCCTGTTACCGGTTTCTCTGTTATACGGGTCTGCAACCCGCGATCAAACCCGGTGCAATCTCCCTCAATTTGACCTCGATTTCGTTCATTTCTTCACTCGTTATCATCAATTCTATATAAGTTAAGGATCTGTAACTTCAATTTGATGAAACCATTCCCAAAAACCCTCGACTCAATATCGATACCCGACGGGACCTAACTCGGGTTCTACCCAAATTCAACCAGTTTCATTCAATTAATCATACAGGAAGCATCCTAGGTCCATTTTAAACATAACTGTGAAATCAATTTCAAGGTTTCTTACCTCCAAGTAATCGAACTCAAGCTCCAATTTTCAAAGAAATCGCAGAGGCTGTTCTTCGTCAATTCACCATCAATTTTCGTTCTAGTTGATGTGGTTCGCTTCGTTTAGCTCCTAGAAGATTAATTTGCACGTCAATTTCGATCAAAACCACCTAAGAATTCAAATTCGACAATTATAGTGTTGGGTGATTTTTCGGGTGTTTTCAATATACTTCAATTGAGGTTTCCTTTAGTTCCCTTTCGGTTTTTCTCTCCAAACTGACACTAATTGATCACTCAATTGCCCTTGTTTCTTTGTTCTACTGAGAATCGATCAAAGTGAAGGAAGGATGTGTTCTCTGTTTTTGTTTTTAGTCAACTACTGAGATGCATACTCTATGATAATGCAACAAATTAATTAACTTAATTCATTGTACACCAAAGCAACCAAGTGCCACTAATCATCTCACATCAAGTGGCAGATGTCACTCACTCACCTAAGAGGGTTGAATCAGCAATTTAAACCATTTAATATCAATCACTTGCACCGTTAATCAATTTCCTCCCCTACAATTACAATTTTACCCTTTTCGTCGCGATTTACCATTTTACCCCTGAACTTCCCAGACCTATAACTTTTTCATCCGAGCTCCGTTTTCGACGTGCCACCTGTCTACGAATTCAGCGTCTCGAGACCTACATAAAGGTCCTCGAAAAATGTACAAAAAAATATTCCAAACAAAAAGTCAACTTTTAGCCATATCCCTCCAAGGGTAAAAACGTCATTTTACACATTATTTTAATATTTTTCATTTTTTTTGGATTTTCGGGGCATTACAATCATGGTATGAACGAGGGTAAAACTAATCCAAAAATCACTCACGGAATACTTCCCAAGTCAACGTACGAGCATCCCATCCAGTTAACTGCAAACCATGCCACCACTGGTATGCATGGCCATCCAAAAGAAAAGTGGCTAATAACACCATGTCCTTCGGGGGACATCCCATAATTTCAAAGATTTGCTCCAAACGAGTAATCCAATCATCGGCACCATCCAGGCCCGAATCACCACGAAACACAGTGGCTCCTAACCGTTGAGCTCTCTCAATATCCGAGCCTTCTCTAACCCTGTCCTCGTCCCTCTCATCTTCAGGCCGTGCACGGGGCGCACGTCTCGGAGGCATAACGTAACAACATAAATCAGTAACCAAATGCTCTGATACCAACTTGACAGGACCTGTCCCAACTGGACTTTGATAATCGTGTCCGGTCCTGCTCCCGTCTGACAAGTCAACCAAAGCCCTGAAATTACTTCTCGGCACCTGTTAGACAAGGGATGACTGGATCGATTTCTGCTCATGCCTCCTCCTCTAGATTTGCCTCGAGTCTCGTGCCACGGCCTGGAGGGTCATCAAAAACAGGAAAGGTGTGAGTGGACAAAAATAATATCATTTAAAAACACATTTATCAAAATACATCATTTACCCTCCAGTTTATCAAACCATGCATGCATAGAATCAACTTATGAAAAACGTCAAATCCCGGCTCTCAAGCCCAAACATGTGAAAATATTTCATAAAACCGTTTTATCATACAATAAAGTAAATAACTCGGGAATTACACATCTGAGGATCCTCTGGGAATTACACATCCAGAGTCGTCATCCTGCTGGGAATTACACATCCAGCCTCACCGGGAATTACACATCCGGTCCCTCCGGGAATTACGCATCTGGAGTCCCTCCGGGAATTACACATCCGGAGTCACTTCAGAAATTACACATCTGAAGTCTACCCAAGAATTACACATATGGGGGCATCAAACATCAATACACAATCACAATCATTATTTCAAAATCATCGTTAAAACCATGTCAAAACCATTTATCATAGGGTCTTATGCCAAAATCTCATTTCTCGTAAATCCGTGAAATCATTAAATTCAATGCACGTAAATCCGTTTATCATATTCGAAAACCATTCAATTTCATAAAATCATCTTTAATTAACAATACAATTCAAAACATCCTTTTTATATCTCATTTTCACGCAAATCCGTAAAACCGCAACCCAAGTTGCCAATTTCACATAAGTCCACAAAATGTCTGAAAAACATTACATTCCATCGAATCACTTTCCCAACTCATAATCCAAGTCAAAACCAATTTCAAATCCGGGGCTTTCGCCCAAAACAGTAATTTCACAGTTTCTCAAAAAACGTGTCCAAAACACTAATTAAAATAATCATTAAATCCAGTAAATCATCATATCAAATAATTGAAATTCAAATCATGCCATAAATCATGTAAAACATTTAACTATGCTTGCATATCAGTTTATAAAACAAACGTCCACTCACACACCGTCCAAACCGCTCGCTTTTCGAGCTGCACGCGTTCCCGTAATTTTCGGTACTTTCTAGGAATCTCGAATCCTGTCCAAAATCATTACTCAGGGTCACTAATGACTTAATTAACATCATACTAATTTCCCATATTTTTTTGGGAATTAAATATTAATTTAAAATATAACATAAACCTTCGGACCCTCGAAACAATATCGAAACGGTGTCCGATTGACTCGAAACCAACGCCAAAATGTTCGTTACATTAAATGGAACAAAAGTTATGTTGACCTCACCTCGAGATAAGCCACCACGGGCCCGCATGAGTCGTCGTGAGTAGCTGCGCTTGAAACCCACACGCCGTGCACAGTGATGCTACAGTGCATCGTTCTTACCCGGCTGTCCTGTAAATGGATCCTTCGACCTGCGACACAACCCGGTTAGATTTCCTTCAATTCGAGCTTGTTTCTTCCAATTCTTTCATTGGATCTCTTATAATACATCTTAATTGAAGTTCTGCATAGTTGAATTTACACGATTTACACTAAAACCCACAAATCCCCAAGTCCATAGTGTCGAACTCAAATGTCCAATTCATCCAATTCGAACGTAATTTTCATTTCCAATTAACCAGAAAGTATCATTAGCTTAACAAAAACATAGATCCAACATCAATTTGGGAATTCCTCACCTTCAATTACACAAATTGAATTCGAGTTTTTCGGAAATTTCGGAGGGTCTATTCTTGATGGTTTCTTCGTTAATTTCCTTCGTCTTTGATGTGGTTCGACTCGAAATCGTCCTAGAAGACTGATTCTGACCTTAATTCGACTTGGGTTAAGCTAAAACTTAGAAATTGAATCTCAATTCCCAGAGCACGAATTCGGGTTTTCCTCTCGGGTTTATGGTTTCCTTTCTGTTTCTCTCTCGTTTTTCACTCACAAATTCCCTCTTAATTTCCCTGTGTCTCTGGTTTTCTTTCCTGATCAAAGTGGATTGGAATTTCACATAATCATTCATTCACGTCTACAACCTTTATGTTTGAATTTTTCCAATCTCAGGTGGCAAGGTTTGCCACTAACCCACATTTAACTGTGACAGATGTCACTCAAAAACCTCACTGAATCACTTACACGGCTGAATCAGCCATTCTGCCCACCAAATTACCTTTTTACCCTTTGCTTAACAAATGACCAAAATGCCCCTAATGTTCCAAGGTTTGTAACTTTTCCGTCCGAACTCCGATTGACGCATGCCGTCTGTCTACGAATTCAGCATCTCGAGACCTATCCAACGGTTCTCCGGGAAAGTCCAAACAAGGTCTCGATCAAAAAATCAACTTTCGGCCCTTATAACCAGGGCCAAATGTAACAACCCGTCCCGAGAGCCGGGATTAGTAGAGTGAATAAGGTGTGATTAGTGAGATTAATCCGTGGTTAGTTGGTCCCGATAAAAATGACGATTTTGCCCCTGGTTTGGGCAAAATAGTTGACTTTTAGTTCGGGTGGTCAAATGAGGGTTGACCGGTGACCAGGACGTAGTTTAGGACGTCACGAATCCATAGGCAGGTGGCACGCCTGATTCCGACATCCGAGGAGGAAATTGTGATGTTCGGAAGGTCGAGGGCATAACCGTAATTTGGGTAAATTAGGGGGGAAAAGTTGACTTTTTGAATAATCGAGTTTTGGTAGGTTGACCTAGGATGGTTAGATAGATTTCGTCGTCCTGAGTTCGATGACAGGCGGCACGTATTCATCGGACTTACGAGACGAGAGTTACGGGTCTAGGAAGTTTCAGTAAAACCGTAAAAATGTGTAAAACAGGAGGGTATTTTGGTCTTTTTGGCTTTTGGGGATTTGTGCAGAGAGAAGCAAGATGGAGGGATGGGGTTTAAACAGGTGGGATAAGGATGGACTGGATTGTGACACATGGCATTTGTGTAGTGGGTTCTGGGGGGTTCTTCTGTGTGTGTGCGGTCCTAAATACTTGGGTGAACCCGTGTGTGCGTGTGTGGTTCTTCGACAAGCACAGAGAAACAGAGTGAGCTTGTGAGGGAGAATTGAGGAAGGATCTTGGCTGGTGTTGAGTGCGGGTGAGTGAGGGAGAGACAGGGAGGTCAGTGTGAGCTGGTGGTGGTGATTTGGTGGTGCAATCGTGCACGGTGGCACGGCGGAGGTGCGGAGGAGTTTGGGGGGAAACAGGGAGCCTGAGAGTTCGAGGTGGTGGCTACGCCGTGAGGTGAGGCAAACCAAGGCAAGGGGAGGCTGAGGAGGTTGCAAGGAGTCCAACGATCACAGTGGTAGGCGGCGGTGTGCACGGCGGAGCTGCAACCGAAGGGTAAGTCTTCCTGCTCTGTTTTTCCCGTGATTTTCATTTGGAAAGTCGTGGGTCTGGGCTGAGAGTCGAGAGGATTGGAGGTCGGGATTTTGTTCAGGGAGGTCCTAGGTGTCGACTAGGATGGTCGCCGTGACGGGGGTGTCCACGGCTGAGCTTGGGCGATGATGAGCACTCTGATGCTCTGTTTGGCCGTGAAGTTCAAACGGTGAGTCGACGAGTTTGGGGGTGAGTCGAGCGTAACG